>BQNB010000747.1:122390-158817 GCA_026074375.1 Tanacetum coccineum
AAGACCGAATCATCACGAATCTCGCCTTCTTCAAAGGAGTTCACAAGATCACTTTCCACCCCACGAACATCCTCCTCTCGCAAAACCTGACTAGAAGGCGACACCGTATCATTGTTAACATTCTTAGGGGAATCTGAATCACAACTATTGCAATCTGTTAATTATTGATTTCTCTTGCTAATTATTGCAATCTCATGGAAAATAAGAATTACGAAAGTTTGATCGGTTTGGAGTGAAAAATATGGTTGGTTAACTCTAACATTGTGATAGAAAAAAAATAAATATAGGATATCTGTTACAAATAATACCTTGGCATATTTCTTTCTTGCCGTTAAAAAAAATCTGTTACAAATTATACAACGATTTTTCTCGAAATCATTTTTGTATTGGCCCACCCTGTCATGAAATCCTAGCTTCGTCACTAACAACAACAGTAGTGACACTCAAGAACTAATATTTCAATTATCTGTTACATACTTATCGACTTTGAATATTTAATGATGTCTAACTCTTTAGTTATATGTAGTAAAACTAATAACAACACTTACTCGTATAAGATATGTTAGTAATTTACAAATTGTAATACAAAGGGTATAACACAGAAATCGAAAGATTACACCAACGTGATTGAGGCTTGCAATTACCAGTGTTCTTAAACTGAATTTCGCCCGAATTGGTGCGTCTGTTTTGAGGATACAACAATCAAATCAAGATTAAATACTTGGATCTGACGAACGTGAATGATGCTTCATTAAGGATTTTATAGCCATATATATACTGCTTAAAAGGGTGTCACCAACCATTGCAAATTTTCATCATACCTCTTCAAAATACTATTACGTTTGTTATAACTCTAAAAAGAAAAGAAACGTTGCATTTGTTTAGTGATATGTAACAATTATAGTCTACGTTTCCTTTTTGAGATGTATCAATTTAATTGTGCACTGCTAAAAATAGTTAAGGAATTTTGATCAAGTTTAATATATTACCCTTGTTTGAAATTATTATTCCAAACTTTAAATAAGACAATAATCAATTAGTAAAACTGTCATTCTAATAAGTGTGTTTTTTGTCAGGGGACAATAATTTTGAGACGATGGAGTATATGTTAATATAAATCAATCCAAAACAAGCCTAAAACCCACCACTAAGCCATCTACTAAGGACTTGATCCTTTTGTTAGACATGAGTGGAAAGGAATTATAAGGATACATAAGTTTTATTGTTCTAGCAATGTGGGATAGAACTTTGCATGTTACACTCGTATGCATAAGGAGATCCCTATTGAGTGGAAACGCATTCGTGAGTTTGGACGTATCGAGAGACAAATTTTACTGAAATACTAAGAAACATACGCTCTAACATTGGACGATATCAATCGGGCCAAACTACATCATTATTACTTCATCAACTGTTTGTCTGTTTGTGCATATATACTCACACCCATATATCTATTTTTATCATTTTACTGTAAAACATGTTTTGTTGAAAAACATTTTAATTTATAGCGCCTGATAGCTTAAGAGGAAAAAGTATTTTAGAAAGAGTGGTGAGATAATTAACAGTGTCGTCTGTGAGTTTACGAAAGCTCTATGCACAATTCAGTTTAATAACAAAAACTAGGCCTAAAACTGAAAGTAAATAATTTTTTAAAGAGATAGCAGAGTGCTTCAGCTAGCATTTTCAATGCCACTTCATAAATCGAATACTTGTAGTCACTTTTATAGAGTATTAGCTAAAAGATAGCACACATCCATCATCATATAAAATTTTGAGGCCCCTATTTTTTATTAGATGATAGATTATTTGATTGGTTACCTTCAAAAAATATATTTCATGGTATTGAGCTAGGTGTGATTCTCAGATCTAATCAGCCGTAATGAGCCGCCATCCTCAACCACCAAACCCCTTCAAATCTCTCAATCTTTATTATCAAATCTCTCTATCTCTATTTTCAAAACCCTTGTTGTCGGCCACCATAAGCCGTTACTAAATTCCAAAAAAATTAAAAAAAATCTCTCAATTTTCTGTTATCATCACATACGTTTTCTTCTCTTAAGCTAGTGATCTTGCTCAAACATATACCATATGTTTGATTTAGTTTTGTTATTTTCCCGTCTTATTTAATTTGAGACATCTTAACATGCGGCTATGACCATGCTCTCTATCTAATTCCTCTAAAGGTATCCCCTTTTGTTTTCATCTTTTCCAAGGTATCTTATTTTGTTTCCATGTGTTTTCTTGCGTTCTTTTCCAATCTCTTTCATTTTTTTTCTCTTTTCATCTAATAAATCTCAACAACAACAAATAAAAGAAAATTATTTTCCTCAAGCATTATCAAGCAAATCAATCTCCTTCTGGTTTTATTTGTTTTTCAATGTCATTCTAATCACAAGTTTTATTTACTTTCCTTCTTAACTTTTGTTTCCTTCTTAAAAAAAGAAAAAAAAAGAAAAGATGAATTCGTTTGGCATCTTCGTCGGTTTTGAGGATGGTTCTTCTTTTTTTTATTCTCTCGGGACTTGTTTGGGGTTTCATCAAAATCCATCCCGAAGTGAAAACCGGTGGCTCGGCCTCCGGGATGGGGGGTTTTTCTTTTGCCGAAGTGAAAACCGATCCATCGGCCTTCGTGTCAAAAGTTTTTTCATCCCTTTTGATTCCCTCGCAGTTAAAGTCTCGGGATTTTACCATTTTTTAATGTTATGTATTTCTCTTTGTTGACTCTATTGTACTTTAAGTTTCTAGCGTCTTGCTAGTCTTTTTTTTTTATATATTCCATCTTTGCCGTTAAAAAAAAACAGCTTCCTACACAAGTAAAAGATTACAACAACAATCAATAAATCAAGTTTCTCGAAAGATAAAAGAGTTATCGCCTCTTGCAAAGTTTAACTCCAGTTGGATCGTTCAAAGACCTCCCGCTCCAACTGCGGGGGAGTATTAGATGATAGATTATTTGATTGGCTACCTTCCAATATTAGTTGATATATTTTTGGATGATTTGTTAGTCAACATGTATTTTAGGATGATTAGATAATCATGAGTAGGATGATTGGATAATCATTATCTGTACATTCATCATTCTTAGCTGTAGTCTTGTTGTCATTGGGCTCAAGCCTTTATATTAGTATCTATAAATAGTTGTGAAATAATATATCATAACCTACGGGGTTTATTCAATATTCAACAATATTTAGAGGCCCCTGACACCCTCATATACGACTTTGATAGTTAATCTGTTCAAATATGTTTACAATTACAAATAGCAAATGAGACTAAATTAAATCATATTTTAAACTAGAAAACATCACTTTATGTGCGCGTATATGGGAAAATTAGCAAATGGAAGTGAAGTAAACTAACCATTTGAGCAATCTCATATAGTTAGAAAATGAAATTGAATTAAACAACATATTTCTTAAAACTTTTCTATATCTGAAAACATCATATCATGTTATTGTTAGCTCGTGTTAGTCAAAGCAATTTATGTTAGACAATGAAAACCCCGTAGGTTGTAATATTTATCGAGACACAATATATAGATGTTACATAACCTAGAAACCCTAATAGACCCAACCCACAAACCGCGCTTGGGCATAATCCATATAATAAGATGGATTAGGCCCAAGCCCGGTTTGTGGGTTGGGTCCATTAGAGTTTCTAGGTTATGTAACATCTATATATTGTGTCTCAATAAACATTATAACCTGCGAAGTTTTCATTGTCTAATATGTTTTTAAAAAACCCGGTTTTAACTACTTGAGTACACTAATATGTTTTTAAAAAAACACTAATAGTTTTTAAAAAAAGTTTTTAAAAAAACACTACTTGAGTACACTAATATAACCGAACACTAATAGTTTTAAAAAAAAAAAAAAAATCATGAGTAGGATGATTGGATAATCATTATCTGTACATTCATCATAGTCTAGTTGTCATTGGGTTCAAGACTTTATATTAGTATCTATAAATAGTTGTGAAATAATATATCATAACCTACGGGGTTTATTCAATATTCAACAATATTTAGAGGCCCCTGTGCGACTCGCACACCCTTATATATGACTTTGATAGTTAATATGTTCAAATATGTTTACAATTACAAATAGCAAATGAGACTAAATTAAATCATATTTTAAACTAGAAAACATCACTTTATGTGCGCGTATATGGGAAAATTAGCAAATGGAATTGAAGTAAACTAACCATTTGAGCAATCTCATATAGTTAGAAAATGAAATTGAATTAAACAACATATTTCTTAAAACTTTTCTATATCTAAAAACATCATATCATGTTATTGTTAGCTCGTGTTAGTCAAAGCAATTTATGTTAGACAATGAAAACCCCGTATGTTGTAATGTTTATTGAGACACAATATATAGATGTTACATAACCTAGAAACCCTAATGGACCCAACCACAAACCGGGCTTGGGCATAATCCATATAATAAGATGGATAGGCCCAAGCCCGGTTTGTGGGTTGGGTCCATTAGGGTTTCTAGGTTATGTAACATCTATATATTGTGTCTCAATAAACATTATAACCTGCGAGGTTTTCATTGTCTAACATATATTGCTTTGACTAACATCCCCAACGGTTCGGGTTTCGGGGCATTAACGGAGATTTTTATCGGGTTCGGGGCGGGGACGGGGCATAACATCCCCAACCCGCCCCGCCCCGACGCTATAAATATATATCAATCTATTTTATTTCATATATTGTTATGTTAGTATTACTTAATGAAACCAATATTATCTATTATTTGTAGTTTTGTATCTTTGCAAGATTGCAAGTTGTGATTTGTAAAAACTTTTTTTGTGTAATGTTTATAAAAGAAGTTTTGATTTTTTTTAATGTGGTTATATTTATTTATGCTTAATTTGTTGAAAACATATAAAGGCTAATAATTAATATATTATTAAGTGGGTTCTTGATTATCATATTATTGCATGTAATCAAAGTTGTAAAAATATGGCGTAAAAATAATGATAAACGGAGAACAACTGTATTTGGTGGAGCAATGCGCTCGTAAAGTCGCCCCAGTCGGATCTCCAATGGGGATTGGAGCGGGTTTGGGGGAGCATAACGCCCCAATGGAGCGCCCAAATAAGATCTCCATTGGGGATCGGAGCGGGTTTGGGGCATGATTTGCTAATCGGGTTTGGAGATGGGGGGTGGTCGCCCCGCAACAAACCCGCCCCATTGCCATTCCTTGTTAAACAAAAAGACATTATTGTCTTGTTGACATGGGGTCTTACAAATCAAGCAATAAATAAGAACTGTTCACAATCTTGGTGTATCTTTTAAATGAGTGAGTAAAACTGTCTTACCCTGTGCATTTGTCCTGCATGCAGGGACCCACCATAATTCCAGTTTTCCCAAAATTGATGGCGAGGTGAAAGCTGATTATTATGAGATAGTCATCTGTGTACCCAAGAAGTTACTCTACAAATCCGTTCAACAGCTGAGAGCGGTAAGATATCCTCGCAGTCTTCAACAGCATGGCTACATAATCTTGATAAATGTTGATTTTTCCTTGCTAACATGGGTGGATTAAATAACTTGGAAATAACATTAGATAGCGTGCTTACCATATATGCCACCCTGTGGAGATGGTTAATATCAGTTTGGATTGTTGGATTCTAAAACGGCTCAATTGGTTTAAAGAAGCACCTTATTTATTTTCTATTAAACAAATTAAGTGTATTTAGAATAGAGCAATCGCAGACACCGCTTTAGTAAAGGGCTTTGATTGGTATAGAGAATGGCTAAAAGAAGATATTCTGTGAGAGTATGAATATATCCTGAAAGTATATTTTATAAGGCAAAATATGTGGTGGTGATTTGTATACTTGAAAGACAAACATGAGGGTTATATTGTAACTTATTAGGAGCAAAAAATTATGCTGAAAATGCTTGTTTTCTTTAAGTAAACAATATACGTTTTTTGGCTAAAAGTATATCAATCTGAAGTCTAAGTTTATGTGCTTACCTCATGCTAAAAATATATTTTAGGGGCATTAAGTGATTCTCTTTGGTGGCAACGGGCAATGTACTCCCTGCATTAAGCACATGCTTATAGGGTTCATGTTTCCAAGGAGCATGAACTATATTTATTATATGTTTAGTTCTGAGTGGGAAACAATATTTACTGATCTTTTATGTCACCTTCACGTGTTCCCTTTATAGCAAATGCGTTTTCAGAGATTAGTCTTTATATGTGTAGCCAAAAAAGAATGGGAAAATTCTCAAAATGCCACAAGAAGTACGTGACTTTGTCTAAATGCCTCATGCGACTTGGATTTTCCCTAAACGACTAATGCGACTTATGAAACCTCTGACAAATTTACCAAATCGTGGAGAGAAGACACTAATGGGCGCTTGAAAACTTTTTATTTGAATTTGTTTTTCATTTCCTTTAAAATTTATGCAATGTTATATACGAATTGCTTGTTGAGATTATTGAGTTGTCATATTCTTGAATACAAATTTTTTTACATAATGCTTAACTATGGTATTTGTATTATGATTGAATGTAAGACACAAGAGCGTATTAAACATTTTCATAAAATGTATCGAAAACAAAACATGTGATTTGTAACACATATGTTATCAAATCAAGTATAAATCGCATTCAAATCACATGTGATTCATGTTTAAATCACACGTGATTTGTGTAAATCACATGTGATTTATACATAAAACAAATCTAAAAAACAGTTTCTTATTTTCTATGTTGTTATATATTACCTATAGACAAAAGTTCCGTGTAGAACACCATCAAACAAAAGAACAAATCGCTCACTTTCAACCATCCATCCAACTTTCATCCTACGGTCAAGATTAATTAGCATTTTATTTTAATTATTAATTGAGTGGCAAATTGGTAATTATTTATACTAACTCACTATCTCAATGACAGGGGCAGCTAAGTCTCATTCATTTTCCATTCTTTCATTTATCATTTATCTTCACACACACACACACACACTTTCTCACCCAAAACACACACAAACCACCATAAACCGTCGTCGATCTTTCATATAACCGTCGATCTGACATGGATCCACTGTGGATCTATCCTTCCACCGTTGATCCGCCGTCCGCCGTTGATCTGTCGTCCGCCGCTGATCCGCCGTCCGCCTTCGTTGATCTAAAAGTTGTTGAAATCAATTAAGTGAACAAAACTTGAAAGAAATACAGGTTATTGAATCTAATTTGATTTTTGTTCATTTTATTGTTTATGAAGTATATAATTAGAATAAGCAGTAGATGTTGCTTATTTAGGTTTGTAGTATTTTAGGGTTTGTTGCATTTATTTTGTTTTATAATTGTTGATGCCACATCCTGTGTTTGATGAAATGCAGCGTGTTAATCACACTGATTTTAGTAAGTTTGATATTTAATGAATGGCCGTTTTTGTTGTTATGAATTTTTAATGGTGATGGTTAGTTGCAAGTGGTTGGAGCTGAATCTTAAAGCTTATAAGAGCTAGAGCTTATAAGAGTTGGTAAATGAGCTGAGACTTTTTATTTTTGTTGATACGTTTGATAAGGTAGCTTAAGTATAGTACGATATTAAAGAACAAAATTACACAACGTATATTAACAGACGGTTTATAATTAGACACAAATAGATGTTGCTTATTTGGGTTCTTAGTGTACGTGAAGATTAAAATGAGTTGATTTTTGGTTGCCTGAATTACGAGAAGATAAAAAAAAGTTATTGATTGGCCGTGGTTGCAAGATCCTCGAAAGTTCTCTCAAAAAATACAAACTGCTGAGTACGCGTTCAGGTTTATTGTTGTTGTTTGGTTCGTCAGCTATTGTTTGGTTGCCTCGGTCTTGAGCTGGTTTCTGAGAATCAGTGTGTGGAGTTTGTTGTTTGCTTTGGTGTGTACAAAATCACATGTGATTTGTGCAGAATCACATGTGATTTGTGCAGAATCACATGTGATTTGTACTGAGTTTTGTTTAACAGTTTACATCTATCTTAATTTAATTGACTCTAGAGTAATTACAAAAAGTTGATTCAAAGATGTATTCCATGTAATAAGTAAGTTATTATAACTGGTTTCTTAGTGATGAATCACATGTGATTTGCTAGTGTTATTTTGGATATAAGCAATAAATCATGAAGTATGTGTTGTTACTGATGAATTTTTTATATTTTTTTGTTTTATTTTAGGTGTTCGTAAGGGCATGGTTACTGGTAGTGGTTCTCTTAGGAGTGGGTGGCTTACGAAGGATATGGTTCACTCAATCAAGTCTGGCAATCAATGTTGAATTTGAAGCCGTTGTCTGAATTAAATCCTAGCATTAGTCATGTTGTGAAGTCTGCAATTGATAAGCCAAAGGATGTGACTGATAAGGCATCCACTAAGAATAAGTGTGTGTAGTTTGCGTTTTTGGTTTGGTGTGTACAAAATCACATGCGATTTGTACAAAATCACATGTGATTCGTGTTTAAATCACATGAATCACATGTGATTTGTACCGAGTTTTAATTAATAGTTAAATCTATCTTATTTTAATTGACTCTATAGTAATTACAAAAAGTTGATCCAAAGATGTATTCAATGGAACAAGTATGTTATTATAACTGTTTTAGTTTCTTATTTATTCATATAGGTAATGAGGTGAGATCCATAAAGAACAATCACCTATCAAAGAACAAAGGAACACATCTTGACCATTGATTTAATTTTAATCTAATGGTAGCTAACTCTCCTCCAATCATATAAACAAAAAAAATATCTCACTACCCTTCATTTCTTATCCCACTTTCTCTCTCTTAAAAAAACACACAACCCCTGCTCTTACCAAAAACTTCTTCGGAAAATAAGAAACCACCGCCGGAAAATAACAAAACACCGTCGGAACTCCATTCTAACCGTAAAGCACCATAAAACCGTCGTCTTCGTCGATCCACCATATTATCGTCGATCCGCTGTAGATCCGCTGTCGCACCGCCTTCGATCCGTCGTCGACCATCGTTTCTCCGTTCGTCTTTGATTTAAAAATGATCGAGATCAGTTATTGAATAAAACTAAAAAGAAATAAAGTTTATAGAATCAAAAGATGATGAACCAAAAATTCCAGATCTAGATCTAGAAGATGATGTAAAAGTAATTACAGGTAAATCACTTGTGATTCTGTATTTTATGGTATGGAAAAGTGTAAATAACATGTGATTTACTTTTTATTGTTATAAACTGAATCACATGTGATTATATTTGGAAAGAAGTAAATCACACGTGATTGTGTTGAATTACCAGATCTAGAAGATGTTTTGCCAAAAGTTGCAGATCCAAAGGTTGTTGTAGAAAAAAATAGAGGCAAAATCACGAGTGATATGTTGTTGTAGTGTTTTGTTATGAGAAAACGTAAATCACGTGTGATTTGCTCTTTATCGTTTTAAATTGAATCGAATTTGATTGTATTTTGACATAGAAATTTGTAAAACACACGTGATTATATTGTTGTAGTGTTTGTTTTGTTGTGGGAAAATGTAAATCTAGTGTTATTTTTTCTTTGTTGTTATAAACTGAATTCACTTGTGATTCAGTTTTGATCTAGAAATGAAAATGGTAGACTATTAGGTTTGTTACTTGAAAGTATGAACTATTAATTTGTTGTGAGATTTTTTTATCAGAATCACATGTGATTCGTGTGTGAATCACATGTGATTCGTGTGAATCACATGTGATTTGTGTGTGAATCACATGTGATTCGTGTGTGAATCACATGTGATCCATGTAGACTCACATATGTTTCACGTACATGATCACCTAGAATGAACGTAAGAAACTATAACTAAAAATTCCTTGGGCGATTGAAACAAAGGTGGAGAGAAAAGACAACATAGAATGAATGAAAGAGAGAAAGCAGTTCAAGTAAGGGTGTAGCCAAAAAAGAATGGGAAAATTCTCAAAATGCCCCAAGAAGTACGTGACTTTGTCTAAATGCCTCATGCGACTTGGATTTTCCCTAAACGACTAATGCGACTTATGAAACCTCTGACAAATTTACCAAATCGTGGAGAGAAGACACTAATGGGCGCTTGAAAACTTTTTATTTGAATTTGTTTTTCATTTCCTTTAAAATTTATGCAATATTATATACGAATTGCTTGTTGAGATTATTGAGTTGTCATATTCTTGAATACAAATTTTTTTACATAATGCTTAACTATGGTATTTGTATTATGATTGAATGTAAGACACAAGAGCGTATTAAACATTTTCATAAAATGTATCGAAAACAAAACATGTGATTTGTAACACATATGTTATCAAATCAAGTATAAATCGCATTCAAATCACATGTGATTCATGTTTAAATCACACGTGATTTGTGTAAATCACATGTGATTTATACATAAAACAAATCTAAAAAACAGTTTCTTATTTTCTATGTTGTTATATATTACCTATATGAATAAATAAGAAACTAAAACAGTTATAATAACATACTTGTTCCATTGAATACATCTTTGGATCAACTTTTTGTAATTACTATAGAGTCAATTAAAATAAGATAGATTTAACTATTAATTAATACTCGGTACAAATCACATGTGATTTAAACACGAATCACATGTGATTTTGTACAAATCACATGTGATTTTGTACACACCAAACCAAAAACACAAACTGCACACACTCATTCTCAGTGGATGCCTTATTAGTCACATCCTTTGGCTTATCAATTACAGACTTCACAACATGACTAATGCTAGGATTTAATTCAGACAACGGCTTTAAATTCAACATTTGATTGCCAGACTTGATTGAATGAACCATATCCTTCGTAAGCCACCCACTCCTAAGAGAACCACTACCAGTAACCATGCCCTTACGAACACCTAAAATAAAACAAAAAATATAAAAAATTCATCAGTAACAACACATATACTTCATGATTAATTGCTTATATCCAAAATAACACTAACAAATCACATGTGATTCATCACTAAGCAACCAGTTATAATAACATACTTGTTACATGGAATACATCTTTGAATCAACTTTTTGTAATTACTCTAGAGTCAATTAAATTAAGATAGATGTAAACTGTTAAACAAAACTCAGTACAAATCACATGTGATTCTGCACAAATCACATGTGATTTTGTACACACCAAAGCAAACAACAAACTCCACACACTAATTCTCAGAAACCAGCTCAAGACCGAGGCAACCAAACATCAGCTGACGAACCAAACAACAACAATAAACCCGAACGCGTGGTATTTTTTGAGAGCACTTTCGAGGATCTTGCAACCACGGCCAATCAATAACTTTTTTTATCTTCTCGTAATTCAGGCAACCAAAAATCAGCTCATTTTAATCTTCATGTACACTAAGAACCCAAATAAGCAACATCTATTTATTTCTAATTATAACCGTCTGTTAATATACGTTGTGTAATTTTGTTCTTTAATATCGTACTATACTTAAGCTACCTTATCAAACGTATCAACAAAAATAAAAAGTCTCAGCTCATTTACCAACTCTCATAAGCTCTAGCTCTTATAAGCTTTAAGATTCAGCTCCAACCACTTGCACTAACATCACCATTAAAAATCATAACAACAAAAACGGCCATTCATAAATAAAAACTTACTAAAATCACGTGTGATTAACACACTTGCATTTCATCAAACACATGATGTGCATCAACAATTATAACAACAAAATAAGCAACAAAACCCTAAAAAACTACAAACCTAAATAAGCAACATCTACTGCTTATTCTAATTATATACTTCATAAACAATAAAATGAACAAAAATCAAATTAGATTCAATAACCTGTATTTCTTTCAAGTTTTGTTCACTTAATTGATTTCAACAACTTTTAGATCAACGAAGGCGGACGGCGGACAGCGGCGGACGACAGATCAACGGCGATATATATAGTTTCAGCAGATTCTCGTAAGGGCATTTTGGTCATTTTCTGTCGAGTTTCAGGTCTCGGCTAAAACTAAAAAGTTGTTCGGAATATCGTTTCGCATAAATTTGCTTTAGAACCCGAGTCGTGAAAAGGTGATTTAGTGGGTCGTTTTGGTCGGGTCAGACTTAGAAAATAAATGTATTTTATTAAAAAGTCAAACGTAAAAGTCAACAAGGACATTAGTAAACGTTAACGAACTATGAAGGTGATTTCGATTTATAAAATAATATCGAATAATATATTATCGTAAGTAATTACTTTTGAGGCCGTTGGTCGATTCTAAAAATGAAATAGTATATGATTGGATGGAAAATAGTATATATATAAAATATACTAAGTGTTAAGGTTTAGAACGCGCAAGTGAATTTCTCATCACATATAAGTATGTATGCATATATAAATATATATATGTTTTCGTCGTAACGATGTACGCATCGTTGCTCGTATTTTGTACGTATTGTAATCGAGCGACATAATTATAGGTCGTGATCGAGATCGTTGCTGCTTCGTTTGTATTCGGTTTATTTGATCGTGATCGTTGATCAAGGTGAGTTCATAGCCCCATTTCTATCTACTTGTTTTATAAACTCTACGGGGTGAAATTACATGCTTGTTTTACTACGGACACAAGTGTTTTAAACTGTATGCTATCCAGATTATTGCCTGATTATTATTGCCTAAGTTACCACAGTGCCATCTAAGTCCCTAATATCATGAACCGTCAATTGCTATTATAGTGAGCGCTAGTGTTGTGGATAGATCTATCGGGACTAACAATCCCCACCGGAATTTATGGTCACAAGTTGATCATGGTGCATTTAACATTTAGAGAACTGTAGGCTGTTTTGGCAGACACCCTACCTATTTGGGGCAGACAGACAGTTAAGGCTTCGGGGTCATGAGCTTAGTGCAATAATATATAATTAGACTTGGTGAATTTGTTTCTCTTGTCTACCTTACTTGTTTTGGACTTCGGAATACGTACTTAGTCCACCATTACTTAAGTCTTGTGGTCCACTTCTAAATACTTTTTGATTTGCTGAATCACTACTTGGATTTCAGAAATAACACTTTGGAATATCGTAACGCTTCTTTTTCTACTGAAATATTACTTAAATTATTTCAACACTGCTTTTACTTAAACCTATGAATTCACCAACATTATTGTTGACGTTTTTGCATGTATTTTCTCAGGTTATTATTTGCTAGTGGAGCATTGGGAGCATTCGAGTCGCGCGAATATATTTTTGAACGCTTAATAATTTGAGTACCATTAAATAAACATTTTGACAATGTTTTCTAATACATTACAAGTGAGACCTGTGTAACTCTGACATTTTTACTAAATTGAATGTGACATTTTATAAAACGTATCTTTTAAGGTCGTTTTATGTGACTTGTGTTTTGTGCCCTGAAGAGCACCCCAATGTTACTATTCCGCCGTGTTACCAGATTTTGGGGGTGTTACATGGCAAAATGAGTTTTTCTGTTAGCGTAATGTATCTGTAATTATAAATGGCCTAAATGACGTAAAAGCTAAACGCTCGTTGCCAAACAAGCAATGTATTCTAAGGCTTGGCGTAAGGCACGCAAGGCTCGCACGCACCCCATTACAACCCCTCTTGTCTCACACTAAATCTAAGTATCTATCTAATAATAAATGCAAAATAATAATACTACGTACTAAGTTTTATTTGAAACTGACGTAAGCCACCACCGAGCTTGATAGTTTGACTAGTCAAATTGGACAAGTCCAATATCACATCACCAGGCACTTATTCATTCACACAAAAACGACAAATTAACAATAAGAATGATAATAATAAGAAAGTATAAAACGGTGCACTTACGACTAATTGGTCGACTAATGCTGACGGAGACGCTTTTGCTTCTAATTTTCTTAGGTGTATAAACAACTAGTGCATCACAGTACAAGATTAGTGCATCACAGTACAAGAGCAATGCATCACAGCTATAGAATAACATGTCGACATTTTATCAAACACCTTGTGTGCAAGTTTCATATACACATTTTTAATCTAGTTTTTTTCTCAAACATACTAAATGAATATTCCAAATCAACTGAATACACTAATAATCAACAAAAACATATTAACTACTTACTATATAAAATTCGGATTAACATAAAGTAAATTAACAAAATAAAATTAGAAAAACAAAAGATAAGATCTTACTATCAACATTCAGTGGATAAGACCGTAATTAAAAATAAGATAGATGTAACTATTAATTAATACTCGGTTTACAATTCACATGTGATTTAAACACGAGATCACATGTGTTTTTGTCAAATAAAATGTGATTTTGTACAACCCAAACCAAATACACAAACTGCATCACACTCATTCTCAGTGGATGCCTTAGTAGTCACTTCCCTTTGCTTATTCATACAGACTTTCAAAACTTGAATTTTGCTAGGATTAATTCAAGGACAACGGCTATAAATTCAACATTTGACTTGCCAGACTTGATTGATATGAAACCATTATCTTTCGTAAGCCACCACTCTAAGAGAAAACTCCATAACCATCATGCCTTTACGATACACTAAAATAAAACATTAAAATATAAAAATTTCATCAGTAAAAGCAATTTATTCAGGATAATTGCTTATATCCAATATAACACTAACAAATCAACATGTGATTCATCTCAAGGCAAACAATTTTAATATCTATACCTTGTTAATTGGAATACATCGTGAATCAACTTTTTGTAATTGCAATCTACATCACCATTAAAAATCTACAACATAACTGTCCATCAGAAATAAAACTTACTAAAATTCACGTGTGTTTATCACATTGCTGTCTTCTACACATCTTGTTGTGCATCAACCTATCTTTAACAACAAAATAATGCAACTAAACCCTATAAAATATACAAAAATATTTTAGCAAAACTTCTAATGATTTTTCTAATTATATACCTTCATAAAAAAATATAATGAACAAAAATCAGATTAGATTCAATAACTATTATTTCTTTCAAGTTTTGTTCACTTAATTGATTTCAACAACTCTTTAGATAACGAAGGCGGTCGGCGAATCAGCGTGCGGGAACGACAGATCAAGGCGGACGGCGGGAATAACGGTGGAGGGATAGGATCCAAGTGATCCATTGTCTGAACGACGGTTATTTGAAAGATCGACACGAGTTCTATGGTGGTTTGTGTGTGTTTTGGTCGTGAGAAGTGTGTGTGTGTGGTGTGTGTGTAAGATAATGATAAAATGGAAAGATAGAAATGAATGAGGACTCTAGCTGCCCTGTGATTGAGATAGTGAGTTAGTATAATTACCAATTTGCCACTCAATTAATAATTAAAATAAAATGCTAATTAATCTTGACCGTAGGATGAAAGTTGGATGGATGGTTGAAAGTGAGCGATTTGTTCTTTTGTTTGATGGTGTTCTACACCGAACTTTTGTACTTATTTAAGATATATATATATATATATATATTATATATATTATAATATATATATATATTAATATATATATATATATATATATAATTATACTAAGTGTTAAGGTTAGAACGCGAAATAGTTGAATTTTCATTCACATATAAGTAATGTATGCATATATAAAATATTATATATGGTTCTTCGTCGTAAGATGTACTCATCGATGCTCGTATTTTGTAGTTATTGTTATTCGTAGCGACGTAAAATTTGTAGGTCGTGATCAGATCGTTTTCTGCTGTCGTTTGTTGATTCTTTTGGCTGATTCGATCGTTATAATCGTGATCAAGGTGACGTTCTTAGTCTCGCATTTTAATCTTTCATTGTTTTATAAAACCCGCGGGAGGGGAAATACATGGCTCGTTTTTTATGTACACTTATTGATTTCTACTACATAAGCATTTCATGACTTTTTTTACAAAGCTTGATTTGGTTTAATATATGATTTGAGATCGTTGAATACCCTATATTTGGAATCGTTTGGGGGGGGGCGGGAATTAAAAAATTTTCTTTTGTACAACATGATGTGAGTTTTTGCATGTATTTTCTCCAGGTTATTATTTGCTTGTGGAGCATTGGGACATTTAGAAGTATGCTGCGAATATATTTTTTGAACGATTAAATAATTTGAGTACCATTAAATAAACATTTTTGACAATGTTTCTAATACATTACATGTGAGACTGTGTAATCTGACATTTATACTAAATTGAATGTGACATTTTTTATATATAACGTTATCTTTTAAAGGTCGTTTTATGTGACTTGTGTTTTGTGCCCTGAAGAGCACCCCAATGTTACTATTCCGCCGTGTTACCAGATTTTGGGGGTGTTACATGGCAAAATGAGTTTTTCTGTTAGCGTAATGTATCTGTAATTATAAATGGCCAAAATGACGTAAAAGCTAAACGCTCGTTGCCAAACAAGCAATGTATTCTAAGGCTTGGCGTAAGGCACGCAAGGCTCGCACGCACCCCATTACACCCCCTCTTGTCTCACACTAAATCTAAGTATCTAACTAATAATAAATGCAATATAATAATAACTCATTACTTATGTTTGATTTGAAAACTGGACGTAAGCCTACACGAGCTTGAATAGTTTGACTAGTCTAAATTGGACAAGTCCATATCCTCATCACCACGGCACTTACTTCTTTCACACAAACGACAAAATAACAATAAGGATGTTAATACATAGAAGTATAAAACGGTATTGCACCTTAAGAACTAATTGGTCGACTAATGCTGACGGAGACGCTTTTGCTTCCAATTTTCTCAGGTGTATAAACAACTAGTGCATCACAGTACAAGATCTAGTGCATCACAGTACAAGAGCTATGCATCACAGCTATAGAATAACATGTCGACACTTTTATCAAAACCTTGTGTGCAAGTTTCACTATACACATTTTTAACTAGTTTTTTCTCAAACTTACTAAATGAATATTACAAATCAACTGATTTACACTAATTATCAACAAAAAATATTCAATACTATAAAATTCGATTTAATAAAGTAAATTAACAAAATAAAATTAGAAAAACAAAAGATAAGATCTTACTATCAAAATTCAGTGGATAAGACCGTAGAGAAGAGGGTAGATATCACGTATGGGTGACAATGATGAACCGTGGGGTTAAAGGAAAATTAATAATTGATGAACAATGGTTAACGGTGGGGAAGGTGGTGGGGAGGTTAATGGTGATAGAAGGAGGAGATTCGTGGTTATTTGGGAGGTTAACGGTGGGAGATTTGGGGAAGAAGAAGAAGATTTGGAACTGTATGTGCAGTAGGAAGGAGAAGACCGGGGAAAAAATAGAGTATAGATAATTATGTGGAAAAAGGATTTTAATGGTTCTATGAAAAAGGACGAAGGATAATTCCTATGGTCGGCTAGTAAAATTAAGGTAACGAGTTTTAATTGAGGCCACGTGGCGGGCTAGGAAGGCATCATTATAGCCGTTTTATTTTAAACATTTTTTTTTTATTTTACCATAACTCTACTATTCATATATATTATATATATATATACAATATATATATAAATATATATAAATTAAAATATAAATGTATATCTTATTTATCGCTCTTATATATGTACTATATATATATATATTTATATATATATTTATATATTATATTCTTTAATTATATATTTAGATACACAACATACTTAGAATTCTCAGGTGTTAGCAATATAGTTTATTTAATTAAGGTAGATATTATTAATAGTATTTACTTGTATAGTTTTGCCACTTTTTCGAAAGGTTTCTATTTTTAAACATACAATTTTTAGAATTAAACAAAAGCATCCAAATGTCATATTAGTTATAAAATAATATCCGTTGTGATTTTATGAGCTTAAACGAACCCTAGAACACTTAAAAATCATGTTTTAAATTCCCATAAGCTTTGACTTTTTATATATATAATTTTTCTAAACTTTGACTTTGGTTTTTGACCCGTCATTTTGCATTTTTAGACTTAGTTTTTACGTGACGCATGGAAAACGACATTCTGAACAACTTGTATGTTTTGGCCAAGGGCCAAAACGTACCAAAAAATGACCATTTTACCCTTTTATGATTCTGCGCAGAATCATTAATTAAAATAAATGCTGAGTTTTACATAAAACATTTTCTAAACTTCATTTGGCCATAAAAACTTCGTTTTTAAGAGTTACGGGACGATCCACATATGAAAATGTTTATAAGAACAATCTCTACGACATTCTTAAGCTTAAAATCATATTAAACATTTTTACGACACCTAAAAATAGCTGTGTAGGTCCTCGGTTTAGGATCTGACTAGCCTTTGTAAGACTATAGATAACTTGGATAAATCCAAATCAACTATATGAGAGACACTGACTATGAATTATCAAGTGTTAATGCGGAATCTTAACACAAGAATAAAGAAGAAACGATAATACTAAAATGCTATTAAGCTCTATGCTTTTATTGATATTTCAATCACTTACTCGTACATATCATTGTGCCTTAGGGTTCCTCTTATACACCAAGGAAACCCTAATGGGCTTTACAAACGTCAAAGGATAATACATATCCTTTCCTAAGATATCTCCTAAGATATCTCTAAGATAACTATTACTATTCTGTTACATAAACAGACTTAACTATAAACAGAACTAACTATGACCAGTACTAACTCTAGTACTGCTACTCTACCAGTACTAACTTAGTACTGCCAGACTTAACTTAGTACTGCCAGTATTAACTCAATACTAACAGAACTAACTATTACTACCAGACTTAACTGTTATACTACCAGTATTAAGTCTGTTACAATCTATTTTCCCAACAATCCTCCCCTAACTTGATCTTCACTTGTGAACTTCAAGTTCCTTCAAAACATTCTTGATCTTTACTTTAAACACTTTAAGCTTCCTGAGGATGTTGTAAATAGAATTCTTCAAGTTGTTCTTGATCTGCAACACTTCAAGTCTTCTCCTTTTATCTTTGCAGCAACTATTCTTCAAAGCTCTTCATCAATCCATCATATCAGCAACATTGACAATTATGTACATCAAATCATAAAGTTTCAGTCTATTCTCATCACTTCCAGGTGTGTTAACTCCTGTGAGAGGTGAATCATTGAAAATTTTAAATGGATTTGATGTCTCTTTACCAGTTAGCCATTTACTCTGGAGTAGTCAGTCCTTTGGCCACCAGAAAGGTGCATGTCCATGGTTGACTGAAAACCATTTCAACTCTCAGTACATTAAACATTGGTGAGTTGAATACCATATGGTTTTTGGCAAACCATTACAGCCATAAACGGATTTGATATGCCTTTACCTGTAGCCGTTTGCTCAGGGCTAGTCAATCCTTTGGCACCTAGA
This sequence comes from Tanacetum coccineum, assembly GCA_026074375.1. NCBI lineage: Eukaryota > Viridiplantae > Streptophyta > Magnoliopsida > Asterales > Asteraceae > Tanacetum > Tanacetum coccineum. The sequence continues at coordinate 141,696 of BQNB010000747.1, forward strand.
AAAGGTAAATTCCATGGTGGATTGATAACCATGTCAACTCTTTGTACATGAAACTTGGTGAGTTGATATACCATCCACTTTTTGGTAAAGTGTCAACCATCTAATATGGATTTTCAATTTGTCTTTACCATAAGCCATAATCTTATGGACTAGTTATGGTTTTTCCACAGCCTTTACCACAAACCATAAACTTGTGGGCTAGCCAACTCTTCACTTAAACAGATATGGTGAGTTGAAAACCATACAACTTATTTGCAAGTTGTCAACCATAGAACGGATTTGAGAAGTCTTTACCAAGAGCCGTTTGCTCCTGGACTAGCCAGTCCTTATGTCAGTTAGACATGGTGAACTGATAACCATTTGTTGTGTTAGTGCATAGCACCTCCACCAAGTGTTATCCTTCTCATCTCCATCCTATACTTCTAACTCATCAACCTTCACTACTTCCTAATACCAGCTTGCTTTTCCATCATTTTTAACATTTTGTAGCAATTCTCATCTGGCTTTCCTCCTTGAAGTTTCTTATCTAGCATGGCTTTGCATATCTCAGCAGATAATGGATACTGTCTTTCAATTAGCATATATACATCCATTGACTCTAAGTTCAAACAATGTACTCTACAGGTATCATAATATCTCCAACTTATGATCCTTTGCTGTCCTAATGCACTCCAAATAGGATCTGTACTAAGAGGTTCTTCAAACATATTCTTTAAATACTTCTAAAATACCTTCTCTAGCTCATCCTCTGGTCCATCCATCCCATATCTATTCATTACAATCCTATATAACTCAGTAAGATCATCTCTAGATATATCCTTCAGCATAGCACCAAAATTAATGTACACTATATCAGTTCCATCTTCCCTAACTATTTGGTACACTCCTTTTTCTCCTTGCTTGATGATCTTATAGGTAGCTATACCCTTGTTTAATAATCTTATAAGTAGCTACACTAGGTGTTTTCATAGCTACAGGAATAGGATTAATAGGAGTTTCAGTACCTGTGTTAGTTCTCTCTTGCTCACCAACCTTATCATCATCTCAGATCATTTTCATCAACCTTGTATTCATGACCTTTTCTTGCTAGCTGCTTTCTTACTCTTATCGTGACTTCTTTGTTGACATTCTCACCTTTTTTCTTCTTTCAGTCTCTTTGAGTCTTTGTGAAGCTCTTTACCAAATCTTGATTCCAAGCTAGCTTATGGGCTATCAAAACAAGTATGGAGTCAAAGAGATGCTCAATCTGAATTACAAGCTGTCAAACTCTTTCCCTTGACTTTCTTCAAAGCTCATAGCTTCCCGCTCAGCTGATTTCACTTCGCATGCTCCCTTGATTCTTTAAAGTAGTTTCATCATGTAGAGTCTTTAGATTTGTGATTTGGGTCATGGGCTTGTTCCTTTTAGCTTTAGCTCTTTCTTCAGCAAACAACTTCTTTCTTTGATTCACAAGATCCACCATCTTCTTTGCAAAGTCTTCTCACTTGAATTCACTTCCAAGGCATGCTCTTTGATAACTCTTCATATGGCTTTCAGTTATGCTCTGATCGAGGATCCCAAATCTTCATTAGTATAATGCTGATCCTCAAATGGTGTACTTAGCTCTTACTATTTTCTTTTGTTGCTCAGTCAACTACTTACTTCTTAAGCAATCCTTTGATGCTAGAAGAGCATGCCAAACGAGTATTTGCTCAGGCTCCTCCTCTTCTTTTTGTAAGGAAACCAATCTTATTGTGCTTCTGGCCGGAGGCTAAGCTTCTTCCTTGTAAAGATTTGTTCCTTTGTCCTTCCTTTGGAGTTTCCTCACGTGAGCATGTTGGAGCTTTCCCTCTCTTTGTCCTTTATTTTCATCACAGTACTATCTTGCTCATAACAGTAAGTAAGTTCAATACTACGCAGATTAACTTACTAGCAGTTTAACTCATCCTAGGCAGGCATTATCGCACCAAGCAGTAATAATCTATCATCACGAGAATTAACTTCCCTGAAAGTCCAAGCTTGAGACTACTTTCTTACCTTTAGTCTCTTTTCTCTCATAGTACCACCTTCCTGTTGTCAGAATTGACCTGAGGCTTTAAAGTATGCAACCTTAGCAAGAGTTTTGGCCTTCAAAGAGTGTTGGGCTTAATCTTCCTCCTTGTCCTCCCTGAACATGTCCGTGTGTTATAGAGGGAACCATTCTTGTGATTGAAGAATTCCTTGAGGATCAGCTGACTTGACATCCCTCCCTGACCTCAGGTTCTTCATCCTCCGAATCACATCTCACAACTAAATTATCCTCCTTTTTAAAACCCTTCCCAGCTTCTTCAAACCTTCTTGACTAGCTTCAACTATTTGCATTGCCCATGTGGGTATACTGGTTTGTTTAAGATCCAATTCCAGGCTATCTATTCTTGAAATCACTTGGAACTGTTGAAGCAAATCATGCTATAGGCATGTGAACTTGGAGCCCTGTGCTTGTGAGGGTGAAGAAGTAATGAGGAGGGTACAGAGATTGCTCCTCATAGATAGTATGGCTACATACTGTTGTAGGTTACAGTCCTCAGGTGGTGGAGGTGGTGATTAGGTGTAAGAATAGGTGGTGTTGTTGGTGAATGAATAGGTGGAGGTTGTTGGGATAGGTGGGGATGTTATGGTGGATGGAATAGGTGGAGTGAGGGATGGTATATGTTGGATTATGTGGTGGTGTTGGTGAGGGTTGGTATTGGAGCGTGTGACAACATTCTATTGGTCCTGCAATACGGGTTATTAGCAAAGGCAAGCAACATGGAAGTCATAAAAGGTCCTTGGTGCCCACTTGAAAACCCCTTTTCACATATTCCACATAACTTTGGATCCGAGCTCACAGCCAGATAAGGGTGTTTGTTTTTCTGATTTGAAATTCAAAATTTCTTTGCAGAAAACGGGTATACATCAAAAAACTATTTTCTTATTCTTCAAATTGGCCATACATAACCTCAAAAAATATTTGATAAACATTATAGAACCTCTACCAGTGGATAGACAGATCAAAGCAGTAGCATATTGCAACCAAATTGGATCCCATCCACCACTTTTTAGAGCTTAAACAATGCAAAAATGTGGACCAAATATCTCCATAGGGGGTTGAGTAACAGAAACTTCCAAAAGGTAAAAGTTCCATCATAAGATACCCTATTTGGCCCTCATGCAGAACCCTCAAAAAGGTCACATTAGGTAACAATTTAATTCCTGTGTGCGTCATCTAAATTGAAGTGAAACCTAATTGACGCCTCAGAGATTGTGAACCTTATGGTGTCAAATGTTGTAAAGCACTAATTTCTAGATACCCATACCTCTTTATACACGCAACTCGCACTGCTGCCAAAATTTTTCACAAGGAATCATAAATAGTTGGATTAGAGCAGTATAAAGCATACCGAGGTTTGGAACCTCGAAGAAAGTCAACAATCTCAGCAATATCCTAAGAGGCGCACTCGTTAGGCTTGCGCAAAAACCCACTTGGTTGTTGATTGTCTCAATGAAATTTAATTGAGCCATTGTACACCGTATTAAGTACTAAGGCATTGATTGTGAATGAAAAAGTAGATGCTAGGTAGCAGAAACGCTTGACTATTTTTGATTGTTAAGAAGAAATTTTTAACTTTGCAAAGAAAAAGGAATAGCAATAAAATAAAAGTAGGTAAGAGGACAATCAAACTAATTCTATATATATGCGACTTTAAAACTGTAGGACTACGATTGCAGCCAAAAAATCTCTAGCCGGTTACATTAACATAATTAGGCAAAAAAGTCAAATTACCCGCAACCCACATTAACAAACACCACTCAGTATTCAACAATGTACACTACCAGACTAAATTTTGGTCAAACAGGAATTAATTAGAGAGTCAACCTGAATTAACTCTGCGTTTTCAACCAGGAAATAAGTTGTTATGTAAACAAAAATGTCAATTGTCAAACACCGTAGACATGCCTCCTAACATTCACGCTATGCCTTCAAAAAGGTGACTAAAACAGAAAGAGCGTACATATTGCAAAAGTTTGTATAGACAGAATGAAGGAGAAACTAAGCAACCGCAAATAACTCTACTAAACTACCAGTATAAAAGACTAACATTATTACTATTACGTGTAGCTACCAGAATTACAAAAAATACTCTCCCCTTATGGATAAAAAGAAAATTAACTAACAGAATTAATCACTACATTAACTACCATATAATAAGAATAAAATTACCACTAGGATTAAAAGAAATTAACACAACAGAAATTAAGATTACTTAGCTACTATAGATGAACAAACTATACATCTAACCTCCCCTTACATTGTTGGATCTGATGGGTTATCATACAATGCTAACCACCAAGTAATTAAAACCGAGGACCCATCAATGGTTTGGGTCAACTAATACAGGCAACATTTAAGTCTAGTGTGCATTTCCTCCACCCCTTATGAGTTTCTTCTCATAACAAATCTCTTAGATGAAGTGGTGACGAATCTCCAATTGGTCTCTCTTAGGAGTCTTAAGTGATATACTAGGGTTCTTCACAATGCAGACTGCTTTTCATTATCAATGTGGGCTTTTGTATATGCATGAAGTAAAACATAGTCCTACAATTTGATTTTGAACACTGTACGAACACTTGTGTGAGTCCACAGCAATTTGCAGCAGCTACCTTATTCAGCTTCAGTCCGTTGAAGTTGCTCAATATCTGTTTCCTTGCATTGCTATGCTATGAAGTCCCCTTTGACCACGAAATTGACAACCACACTGTTGTTGATTTCCAGTCAAAGGTTGGAGAACACCACCATAGTCACTATCAGAAGAATAGCTGTCCTAAAACACGAGTGAAATCGCAGGCTACCATATAGCCCAAGTTATGGCTTGCCCTTGAGATACTTTGAAGATCCTCGTTGACTACATTGATATGAGAAGTCTTTGAGGAGATGACCTGAAATCATGAAAAACGACATACTGTGCATACATAATATCAGGTTTATAGAAGCAAGTTAAGTACATGAGTGAACCTATCATAAGATCTGTACAAGTTGTAACTTCTACAATCAAAAGCTTCCTTCATACCTTTGTCAAAGGCAACTTGTCCCCATGGGAGTGATGGCAGCTTTGACATTTTTTGGAAAGCAATTTATCTTGAGTTATACTCACTACATACATGTCTGAGATATGAAGATGCCTTCCTTGTTCTGCTCTTGACTTTAAGACCTAAGAAAAATGTAAGTTCACCCATGGAACTCATAGAAATCTGCTTTGCATCAGCTTCAAACTCATCACACAAGACTTGTTTATGTAGACCACAAAAATGATGTCATCAACATATATCACTGAACAGCCATGATATCATTTTGTTCTTCTAATGACATAAAGTCTTGTCACATGGTGGGGGGGGGCCCCCCTACTTGTATCCATCTTCTCTAGGCGCGGTTGACAAATTACAGTACCAAGCTCCGCAGGGGCTGTGCAAATCCCTTACAAAGAGCTTGAGACCTACTAATAAAGCCTTTGAAGGATGATCATGATCAACAAAACCAGGAGGTTTGTGAGACATTACACCTCCTTCATCAAAAGTACCATACAAGAAATCGACTTTTTAACATCCATGTTGATAGCTATGAACCCCAAAATGAGGCAAAGGCCAAAACAACCTGATAGCTTCAATTCTTGCTTAGCAGTGCAAAACCTCATCATAGACAATCCTTCTACTGTGCAATGACCTTGAGCTACCAACCTTGCTTTGTTTCGGACACGGCACCTCCCTCTCATCCATTTGTGTTCCTAGTAATACCCCATTTAGTACCTATCACTTTTAGCACAATTGGTAAATCAACCAAAACCCATACGTGTTGAAGCTTGAACGGCAACAGTTTCTTCCTTCATAGAGGCTTCAACGCCAGCTTCCATCTTCAAGCTTCTGAGACTTTCCCCTTGGTTTCAAATGAGATAAAAAACAAGCAAAAAGACAATGTTGTGTTGATGTGCTTTATGAATGCAATCTTATGTGTGCTTGATGAAGTCTACTAGAGCCATGAGCCTCAGTGATTTTCTTGAGAGAGCCTTCTAGGTCTGCACAGGTGAATAGGGGATCACCAAGGATTTTGACTTTGAGGATGACCATTATGTGAATCATTAGAGTGGATTTGTAGGACATCGACTCATCTGGTAGGTGTTAAAATTAAAAAAATCCCATCATGCATCATAAGAACCTTATTCAAAGAACTTCACTATGATTTATCATAAATCCTTATATTTCACTTGCATCTCATCATCATCTGCATCAGAGAAGACCTCTCTCATGATTAAGCACTAGGGAGAGACGCTTCAGTATTTGTGCCATATCAAGCCTCCTCAAAAGCAGTATTAAGTTAAAACTACCAGTATTTAAAAACGGATTAGTTACGGGTAGGTGCTGTTGCAGGTACTGGTCCTAAGTGCTTCAAAGCAAGAGCATCCAGCTCTTTTCTAAAGGTCATAATGTCATCAGCAGATTTGGATATTGGTGTTGAAGATGGCTGCTTTGGGGAGTGAGTCTTCTTTTTAGCAATCCTTTCAGAAGCAGCTGCTTTTCTAGTTGCTTCAGTTAGAGATGTAGAAGAAACCACCATTAGTTCTGCAGCCTCCTCAGTTGGCACATCAATATCAATGACCTCTTTTAGACCTGCAGTGATTAGCTCTTGATGTTGAGCAAAGAAACAGGTATATAGTTCATGAGAGTCTGTAAGATAGTCTAAGTCAAACCATCACCTATGCCTATTCCATTAGCATTGGTTTTTTCCTCAAGAAAGTCGATCATAAGGTTTTTACTCAACTCTTTTGGTTACTAAATTATAAACCCTAAAGCTTACTGATCACATAGTAACCACAAGAAAACCCTCATCAGATTTCTCACACAACTTTCCTAGTGTCGGCTAAGAAGTATTGAGATGGAGTAACAGGCACCCAAATGTCTTAATGTAGCTAAAGGATGTTTGCGGCCAAACAAAAGCTCATAATGAGTTTTGTTCTGAGAGGTATTGGCTCACCATACCCACAGTTGAAGGTATGCAAGCAGTAATCACTGCCTTATCTGAGCCCAAAAAGTGGTAGGTAAGTGTGAGTCAGCTAGCATAGTCCAAATGCAGCCTCTATGAGGGTCCTATTCAATCTCTCAGCAACCCCAGTTTTGCTGAGGAGTTCTTGCATACTAAACACTTGTTTTATACGGCACAAGAAGAACAGCCTTAATCCCCACAGAATCAGCATAACCCTGTTTTGGAATTCTGTCCCATTATCTGATCTAAATGAGTTTAACATTGTTGATTAAGTTTGTGTTTTCTTCTGCTTAAAAAAGTCTTAAGGATTGTACTGAGTCTCATCCTTTTTTTGGCTAGAAGATCTACCCAAACAAAACCATGAACAGTCACAGTAATCACTCAGACAATAACTTGAGCTTGGTTGATACTCCAAACAGATAGGTCCAAAAAAAAGATGCCATATCAGAGGTGTGATGGTAAACTGGGGAGTCACAAATCTTTCAATCTGGGCCTTACAGGAGGCCCTTGTGTTGCTATTCTTTTTGACAGCACACAAGTGTGGGTCATTTTTGTTGAACACACTCTTGGAAGGTAGCCCTCTAACAAGATTTCCATCACAAGAGGAGAGTTTATTAGAGTTTTTGAAATAAGGTGACCCTAACCTCCTTCCACAATAGTAAGCTATCATTAGATGAGGAGCTTTTTGCAAATAAACAACGTGTACTGTTTGAAGAAGCAACATTTATTCCCCCCTCCCCCTAGCACCCCAAACCCATACTCAAAAGATAAAGCATGTTGTGTTGCCAAGGAACTTTAAGAAGACCCTGATTTTATCAGGCATCATGACGTCAGAGGACACCACAAAACACTCTTTTTTCATATAAGTAACAATTTAACTTTTATCACTATCTGAAGATAAGAAGGAAAAATTAAAAATAGTTCCAAGTATTCCCTTCACAAAAAGCCACATCATCAAAAAAACTAATTACCTAATCCTAATGTACCTTTTCCCACTGATACTACCTTTACTTCCTCCAAAAGTAACAGATCCCACCTTTGTTAGTGTCTTGATAATCTTCAAGATGGGCCCCTGTTATCCAGTACCATAGTGCCCGAACATCCACTATCAAAAATACTCTATGCTCAATATGCTTTTCATGGATGACCTGCACATTAAAAAAGAGATTAGTTCTCTTTGGGACCAGGCCTTCACAGGCTTGGGTCCTTGCCTTGTGGACCTCTATAAAACAAGAATATTTGAATCAGGGGTTGGTCCACTATTGGAATTTGGAGAGTGGTATATGCTTTTTCTCCAACACACAACCTACAGAGTTCTTAAACAGCAGTGCCCATTTTGCCCTTAACGAAAAGCAAATTCATTTTGACCTGTATGCTGTATGTTTCCTTGAAAAGGGTCTATTTACAGATGAACTTTGGTTTTGAATAACATTTCTTTGGACTTTAAAGATTCACCTGAGAAATCGGTTTGAGTAATACTACTGTTCTATTTACTCTAGCATATTGACATACACCCTAGCACGAATAAACATTTTTGCTTGCCAGTATTAAATCTAGAAGCACCAGAACTTAATTTGAAGTGCAGGGAATAATAAACACTCTACCAAAACTAACATTTCGCTGAGCCCAGGTATTAATATCTAGAACACCAGACTTAATTTTGAGGCCCAGAATTAACATACACTTCTACCAGAACTAACATTTCCATGCACAGGTAATAACATTTACCTACCAATTTTAATAGTGTTGCTTTAGCTACAGTACTAAGGTTGGGGTGGATGTGCGGTGGGGTGAGAGGGGGTCTAATGTTACCTTTAGTTGTACAGGTCTGGGAGTGGAACAATTGCTTGTCACCCTGTAGTGTTAGTCATGCTGGTGTTTTGATTTTGCTAACTTCAGCAATTAACCACCGCTTTGCTCTTAAAGCAGCTTCCTTGCGCATTCTTTTTCTTCCTCATAAATAGTCACAAGTCCTTAATCGAAGTGACTATACTAGTCCACACACAAAACATGGTTTTCTATTTACAAAAGAATAGTCCTCAGCCTAAGTTCCCTTTCCATTCTTATATTCCAACTCTGTCATTATGTGAAGGAATAGGTGTAGGGGAGTCACTGGTGTCGACTAATTGGTTTCCCTAGAAGTTTTTACATGCTGTGTCACACCTATGGGTCAACGTTTTGTTGGGGATAGGTGTACTGTGGTGAAGTCTTATTTGGGTAGCAATGGTAAGCTTTCTACTCTCTATAGAGAAGGGTACTAGGGATAGGGTCATATCATTGGACTGAATGGTCAATACATTCCTTGTTTTTCACCCATACACTGTCATTGGATTAGGCAAGTTTTGGTAAACTGGGAAACTAGCCATCATACTCAATAGGACTGGTGTAGAGATTGAGGTTGAGGCCCATACTTAACCGATACTCATACAGTAGAATCATCTTATGTCTCCTGTTCCCTATGGGTATAATCACCACTAAGAGGATGGGGGACACCTTTGTAATTCTACCTGTTTAACACTTACAGTATAGTGGGGAACTTCAAGTTATCCGCATATCTGTTTTCCCCTACAGAGCAAAATACCTCTACTTATGCCCTTTCCTCATATCCTAAGACTTCAGCATTTTTTTGATCCAATCCTAAACCTATCTTCATAGTTGAGCTCATCCCACAACAATAGCTTCCAAAGATTTATAGAAGAAGTAGAACCAAGAGTCAAAAATCTTTTGTAAAGCTTCTTTGTCCTTTGACAGCTTTCATTCATATTCTTTCTATACTTTTCAGCTTTTCATCTTTTTCAAAAATTGATTAGCTTGTGAAAATTTGATTTTCATTAGCGGAAGATTGTTGTTTGAGTGGAGGCTCAAAGCTGAGATTCTAATTTCTTAACAAGCTAGCTTATGGGCAAACTAAGGCAGCTTCCTGGTCACCGAAATTTCAGATTGCAATCAACATGCTTGCTTGAAGAGCATTTAATATGAATCTAAACAACAATTTAGAGCACAGTGGATACCTCATTATTCCAGTGAAAGCCATTATAGCATGATGTAGTTTCCCTCATCTTCATCCTGCTCTACCCAATTGATCTGACCATGCATTACGAGTAGTCATCAAGCTTCCTTTTCAGATTCTCACTGGCTTGAAATCCTGACCTCGTACCCGCGTGTCCTGCCTGCTATACGATCCTTTGAACTTTAAACTTGTGCACTCCCTGCAAAATGATGCCGCATTATTGTGGCAATTGAAAACAGTTTCAACTTTTCTCTTATCAAATTCCACAAGCCTTTTTTCTACATCACGTCTTGCCTTACTTGCTGCCCCTGTCTTCTTGATTTGTTTAGTAGAACTTCTTACATCCTTTATGCAGTCATAGCAATCTAGACCGCAATTATATCCATTTCGTTCCAATCTAGAATCAACAATTTGATCTAGGTCTTCATGTATCAAATCCGACGATCATCAGCATTTGTGGCTAATAGAAAAGAATGGGATAGAACTCAGCCAGAATACCTCAGGAGTAGCAGTTTGTTGTTGCTTTGGAAGAGAGAGTGGTATAAGAACTATAACTTCCTGAGCTATGGCTTGGTTTTCTTATGCTTGCTGGAAGAGCTTTGGCTTGTGATAGAAAAGCCACATTTCAATTAAGGGAAGAGAGATGATGTCTTTGATGTCTGAGTTCAAGAGACACTTAGATTATTGTATAAAATCACTATGTGACAATGTGTCAATATTCTTCTTTGTTCTCTCATTGTCATGGCCTAAAAGACTGTCCCACAGCAGGAGGAAAGGGACCCTCAAAACTGTGTGATTTGCACTTCATACTGACACACCAGCTACCAAGCCAATCCAATTGTGATAGGATTTTTTGGAACCTAATCATACCCTTGTATTCTAAACTTTCCCTTAGACGAGATAGTAAAGTGTCTATCAACTGGTTGTTTCAAATAGAAGCTTTTTAGCATTTTCTCTTCGAGTTCCATTACCGACCAAACCATGCCTTGATGAGAGGCTGCCCAGATCTCATTGGCATCATCCATTGCCAGTGGAAATCGTCAGAGATGATCTTGGATAACAGCCATTAAGCATAGAGTTCTTGTCATTCCTTTCTTTTCTCATCATCAAACTGTTCTTTCTCCTGTGTTGTGGAGTGAAGAACCCATGCATACACCATCCTTACCTTCGAAGGTGACTCTCTACTTTGAATTCCCATACTGAATCACTTTCTCCATCCTCATTATCTATATACACAATATAATGTTATCCATCCCATCCTCCACGTATCAATAGATAATCAACCTGTATTTGGAGAACAGACAGTTTAATGTTTGACAGGTGTTATTTATGTGGTGATTATTTGTGGTGGATTAGCATGAGCATCTCCTTGTTGTGAATTGCTGGAGGCAATCCCTCCAAAGATGCAGTCATCAGGAAGATGAAAGTTCCTCATCACCCACATCATAAGAGAAATATCGTTTGCAAGAGCAATGATTATGTATTTGCGGTGTAATAAAGGTTTGAGAAACTAATTCAAATCCCTGTGTGAAAGTCCCTTTGGTGTCTCCGATACCACTTGTAGGTCCTTATAAACAGATCTCAATGACCTATACACGACTTGTATGTCCATTGAATAAATCCAAAGATACTATGAGAGACGATAACTAGTGAATACAAAATATTGACGCAGGAATATCAATATCTATACCAAGATGAACACAAGAACAAATACTAAAATTGCTAAAACTAATACAATTTGATTGCGAATGACTCGAATCACTCATATCTTTACAATACTATTCATGTTCCTTTTTATAGGCTTATAGGAACCCTAAACGCTTTAATAATAGATGCTTATCTCTTCTGAGATTAACGAGGCTTAATGTGTATAGAACCATCGGAGGTCTAGAATTGGTATTTCCTTGATTAAAATTGGCTGCAGCAGCTTGTGAAACGTACTCTTGAATGTTGTCTCGATAAACATTGCCATCGGTGGCTGGACAATTTTTATAAGAATGAGCACCTCCACAAGTTACACAACTCTGCTCGACCGCTTTTACGGGTGCGGGAGCTTGGGCTTTTTGTTTGTCGATAAGCATAGTCTTCATCATATTCTTAAGTTCAGAAACTTCGGTTGTAAGAGCAGCAACATCTGGTGAAATTCCTGGAGTAGATGAATTCGAACTCACTTTAGCAACGACTGCCTTGTTTCGTGAATTACAAACCTTGGATTTGCTCTCGCTAATTCTAAAGCATTCACGAGGCATCTTATCCAAAAAGTTTCCACCCGCAACAGAATTCAACGAATCTTGATCATTAGCATTCAAAGCATTGTAAAACGTATCTAATTGATGTAATTAAGAAAATCCATGATGTTGGCATGCTCGAAGAAGGTCGTTAAATCGATCCCAAGCCTCGTAAAACGATTAGTCAAATCTTTGTTGAAATCTTGTGATTTCGTTACGAAGATTTGTCGTTTTTGAAGGAGGAAAGAATTGATTAATGAATTTTGAAACAAGATCATCCCATGTCAAAATTGATCGAGGAGGTTCTTTTTCTAGCCAAATCCGGGCTGAACCTTCAAGAGAAAACGGAAAAAGCATAAGCTTTATTGACGTGCTCGGGATATCCGGGAATCCCATTGTTGAAGTAATCTTATTGAAATAACAGATGTGAGTATGTGGATCCTCTTTATCATGTCCGAAAAACTGTTTGTTTTGAACAAGATTGATCAAATCATGCTTTAACTCGGTGGGTGCTTGGTAGGTGCTTGATTTCGGGAATTACAATTGCATCCTCGTACCCCTCGGTGGGTGCTTGGAGCAATTGCGCCATTGTCCGGTTATCAGCCATCGGAACTAATGGAGGATTAACAAAAGGTTCTTCTAAATGAAATGGTTGAACAACAGCCGGTTGGCTTTGTTGTTGATGGTTACGGTTGCGGGTTTGAGAACGAGTGCGCATGCACAAAGTAGAAAAAGAAAATTTAAACTAATTTTTTTATTTTTTTTATTTTTTAAACTAAATTAACAGATAACGAGATAGACAACTTAAACCAAATAATCAAATTTACTTCACGGTAGCTCTTAAAAATTTTACTTTTTAAGGTGAGCCGTATTTCGTAAATGACACAAATGGCAAGTTTTGAAATCTTTGATTCGAGTTGGGAACTTATTATGGATAATACCTCAATTGAAGGTATTATTTGTTGGTGTTCTTTTACCAACTTTGTTTATTTTTTAAAATTGAAAGAGCAAATATTTTTTTTTGTATTTTTGTTTTTAATCTTCTAATTATAAAAAAAAATTACTTTTTATATTTTTATATTTTTATTTTTTTTATATTTGTTTAACAAAAATGAAAGGGTCTTCAAATTAATATCAACAAACTTCAAACGATAGAATCTTAATCATAAATCCCCGGCAGCGGCGCCAAAAACTGGTTCATAGTTTTATACACAATAAAATACTATAATATATAATAATATAATATAATAAGTATATTTTACCGGGAAATATGATTTCCCGGGTCGTTTCCCTAACGACTTGTGAAATTGATACCACCCTTTAGTTTGGATAGTGATTTGAATAATAGCAAAGAGATTTTTAATTATCTATATCTACTAATTAAAAGCAACAAATTAAATAAGCACACAAAAACAATTAAGCACTTTAAAAATTTTAACCGGAACAAATAAAACGCGACTAATAAGCAAATAAGACAAAATTAAACCTTAAAAATGCAAACTAAATTTCTAAACCCAAAATAAGACAAAAGAAAATTTTAGGAAAAAGAAAATTATTTTTTTTGATTATTTTTAATTTTTTTATGAATTAAAAACTAATTTAATCTAATTAAATCCTAAAAAATAGCAAATTAAGTCCTAAAAATTCTAAAAAATGATTTTTAAACTTAGAAAAGTCTAAAATTCTATAAAAACTCAGAAAACTATTTTTAACTAATTTTTATAATTAAATCCTATTTTTAAAATTAAAATTAAAAACTTAAAAATGAAACTTAATAAGCTAAATCAACTAACAAAAATTAACAAACATACTACCAGAACAAACTAAGAAAGTGACACAAACTATTTTTAAACTAACAACTAAGCAAGATAAGCACTAAACATCATGATAAAGCATAAATAAGTAAACATAGGTAACAAATAAGCACTATAAGCAGTTCTACAGTAAATAAGAAAAATAAAAACTTACAACTCCCTTGCTCAAAACAGGTCAAATAAGAATCCTAACAAGCTCTAGCTTTGTGTAAACAAGCTAGTAGTGCCATAAGCCTATCCAGAACCTGCTTATCATCCATAAGCTGGATGTATTTTTGAGGAGAGTATCTTTTTTTTTTGGTTTTTCCAACAGACAAACTAACTTAACTCTTTTTAATAACTTCTACTGCAAGTAAGTCCAAATAACCCCTTATAAAAGCTTTTGAAACAAATTTTCATAACAATTTAACAATTTACTACTCGGAATTATAAATTGGGATTTTAACTTGAAAAACTCAAACTATCATTAATTGCTTAAGGAAACAGATACAATGCTTAAATTAAAGACATAATTTATAAAAATACTTAAAAGATTAAAAATTTAAAAACCTAGATGCCTTTCATGGCTTACAAGATGGCCTATTTATACCAGAAACTTTTATTCTTGGGTCTTCCAACTGTGCTTCTTTTGTGAGAGCTTCACTAGGCGTTTTTGTTGTGTGAGGGACTTGATAAAAGTAATCTCAGCCATTCAATCTTCTTGTGCTTCTTTTTGAGTCAATCTAGCATACAAATTACTTGGATAATGGTTGAATGGATTGCCAACATGGCAATTATAAAGCTGGGGGGAGATAGTGAGAGTAGGGGAAATGTTTTATCCAGGCGGTTGTAGGTTTGTATGGGGGGGGGGGGGGGGGGGGGGGGGGGGAGGGGGGGGGGGGTTAGGTAAAAGAAGTTAAGGGAACCCGTGAAGTGGGTTCTCTTGGTTTTAGCTGGGCGGAAAAAATTGGTTTTAAGGTTAAGTTGGGCACTATTGTCCCTTCATCTCTTATAACTACCTTGAGTTAAACTCGACTTTTATAATACAACTTAGGGGTTTGGCAAACTGGCCCCTAAAGGTTAAACTACACCCGGTAATGCAATTTTCATCTCTTGTAAATACAACGTGAGGTTATGACAATATTAGTCCCTAAAAAGGGTTTATTTTTTTAATTTTTTTTGTTAAAAATTTTCTTTCATTTGACTTTAGACTTTTTCGGTGACTATCCTGTTGACTTTTTGACTTTTGACTGACTTTGGCTTCGATTGACTTGTCCCTTTTCTATTTCCCGCTGCTTGGTTTTGTTTGTTATTTTGGGCTTTCTCTTGTTCCTAATTCTTGAATTTTTGGCTTTGTTTTTTGTCCTTTTGTGAATATCCGTTTCCTGCACAACACAAATGCAAAACAAACATATATTTGGCAGTTTTTTTATCTGTTTTTGGTCATTTAAGTCTGTTTTTAATGGAAAATGGTATGTGTAATTAAGCACATACCAAAATCCCCCATACTAAGGTATTGCCGTATCTTCACACAATGTTATGAAGTAAACACTCAAGAAACCAAGAATCTTAATCCCCCTCGACTAATAACCTCGAAAAGTAGGTAAGTGTTCGTCAAGGGGAACTAAAGAATCAATAGCTTCGACAAGTCTCATTTTTACCATTTTTTATATGTACACTAACTATCCCTAATATTTTTGGATTTTTGTTTTTCTTTTTTTAACTACTTGTTTGACTTCCTTTATTTTATCAACTCTGTGATCATAGAATGAGAAGCGCCTATAGAATAATCTATGGATGTTCGAATGGATAAATTCATCGTCCCCGATTTTTCACTAGTCCCAAGCTAAGCATAAAAACAAAATCACTGTTAAGTACAAGTAAAGATGCTAACACTACTTATAACTATGACTTGTCAACTTTTCGCTCCCGACAATTATTCAATTAGAGTGAATGTGCTTAATTTTAAGTTAAATTTAGATCGACAGTTTTAGAAAGTAGTATAGTTTATGTGCATAACGATATTTCTGAAGAAATCTGGGGAAAAGACTAGATCACCTACCAACCAGCATATTATCGATAGATCTCAGCCGAGTTCGACTTAGGTTATCAGGTTGAGACCCTGTTGGGAATTACAGATTTGAAGATTACAAAACCTATTAGACGAAATGAAGAAAGAAGAAACAATGAAGGACCAAATATGTAATAGTTAGCTTTGTTAGTAAGCTAGGGTTTGTAACCATCCTCTACTATATAAAGAGGATAGGCGTCTAGGTTACAATCCATCCATTCATAGCAGACTTCTCCAATGAGAGTCTGAGAAACGTATAGAGCGTATGTAGTGTAGTAGTAGTAGTAGTAGTTAGTTCTTTATTGTGTTTAATAAAGAAAACCTTATTAGTAACATGATTGTGTTCTTGTTCTTTATATTCCGCTGCGTGTTACAATCATTGTTATCATACCCTAGATGAGTCCTAATAACGATCTATGGAGTCATTATAGGATTCCACAGTTGGTATCAGAGCCTCGTGGCTCTTGATCTAGGGTTGATAAGGTTTTCGTGTAATTAAGTTTCTGGTTTCGTAATCAACAACAGTAGCAGCAGATTCGTTTAAACAGGGACAAACAGCAGGTGCGTATATTGCTTTGAATTAATTTTGATGTGGGGCCAAGTGATACACGTCATCAAGAATTTGGAATGACATGTAAGTATCCTAATTCCTAACGTGTTGTAAGAATTTATTTTTATACCACGTGAATCAAGAGTGTACATGTTTTCAACATCAGACATGACAAAAAGATTGAATTAGTCAACAATGGTATGCTAATAAAGATTCATTGAAAAAGTGAATTGTGTACACGTTTGGGTCTTTTAAAGAATTTAAGCACTGCCAAATTAAAGCTGGGCACATGGGTTCGGTAGTCATGATATATATTCAATGGCCTATGATTATTATGTACGTGTATGGTTTGGGGCATTTCATTCTGTGCTCAAGCATTGTGAATGTTAATTCTCAAACGTTAAAAGGGTTTTGAAGGGACCTACAAGATTCTTAATACT
>BQNB010000748.1:6834-69236 GCA_026074375.1 Tanacetum coccineum
AACACATGGCCTCTCTTTTGCTTACTTTAGCCGCGACATCAAAATGAACAACCAACTCATCAAAGCTAGTTCATAGACCTTCCACACTTCATCTTCTAGCTTATACACATGATACCCTAGCTATACTATGTGTCAAGACCAGATCATAACCCTTGCTTACTCTTTATACCTTCAAATGGGTATAAATAGGACTCCTATGTCTTCATTTTTTTTCATCCCCCACTTCCTCGTCTATAACCCTTACATAGAAGCAATCCTTTACTCTAATAGATCCTAAGTGATCTTAAGAAGGCTCAAGTTCAGAAAAGAAGTAAAAGAAACCAAGTAACGAAGCCTGGGAGTCGTTATTCTAGGCAAACGAAGCCGAAAGTCCCGATTCTGACCCGTTTCCAAGCCATAAGCTCAAACCAGGTTCTCTAAACTTATAATCTGCTCATGTAACGTTATAATGTTCATATGATCTTGATAAAATCATAATATAAAGCTTTGAACTCAAAAACCTAAGTGTTATGCCTTTTTGATCCAAAACCGTACACCCAAAACCCTAATTTCATGTTTTTACTTAAACTATGAGCTAAACTTGTAAACTATTGTTATAATCTATCCTAATAAGCTTATATAATGTTAAAATAAGTGCTTTGATAAGTCATAAGAGAATTTGATCTTAAAACCCGCGCGTTTTCATTTTAAAACCCTAATATGACCCGTTTTACTTCCTAGCTTAACGAATCGTTAATTTAAACTTGCGTTGTGTTAAATCTTCATATTTTAGTTTATTATAACTTATAAATGTCTATTGAAATGTTAAAATAAGCTTGCATGGCAATTTGGACATGTTTTGTAATTATAATCCATGCAAGGGGTATATATCGTAAATTTCATAAACTTATAACTAAAAGGACTAAAAGTGTCATTTTATTAAAGTTATAACTACAAGGGTCTATTATGTCACTTTTTAAAGTCCAAGGTTTATTTTGCATATCAATAAAAGTTGAAGGACCAAAGTCGTAAAAATGCAAACCCTAGGGGTCTACTTGCAATTTTCCAAACCCCAGGGTCTAAAATGTAACATTTTGAAAAAGTATAAAAACACATTCAAAACATTACCAGACATAACTTTAATTAACGCTTGACGTGCTTAACATTTTCAGATATTAAATAAAATGCTTAAAACTGCTTATGTTCTAATCCTTATATCATTCATCATCGATGTGCTTTCCAAAAATCATGTCCCGGATCTATATCATACCACAATACTAGGGAGCTTCATATTAAGAAGTTTCATCTTGGTATTACGTTCTGTCTGAGTTGTTGGGTTTACGATTTAAAGTGCCCTAGCTCCACAAACGTTTACTGAATGACTTCTGAATTATGATGGCCCGAACGGTGTTATGATAATTTTAATATCAAAACCGACATCAATGTAAAATCTTACATATTCAATCAAACTAAGACTTGACATATATTACCCCAGGTTGCCTATGACGAAGCTGTTACTATTCATTTTATATACATTGCTATCAATTTCCCTATAACTGTTCAGGTGAGTTCATAGCCTCGCATTTCAATCTTTTTATAAACCCGCGAGGGGGATACATGCTATAAACATGAATGCAATTATTTCTGTATGCTATTTCAATTTACTATTGCCTAAGTAACTGCTTTGCCTTTAAGTCCCCATAATCATGAACCGTTAATTACTCTCCGTAGTAAGCGCGAATGATGTGAATAGATCTATTTGGGCTGGACTCCCCATTGGTGTACCCAGTTACGTGTAACCAATTGCACATCATTAGAAATCACGCGGGGATTTTGGCAAAGGTACCCGCAGGGGCAATAACATATCACCATACCCTAAGGCTTCGGATTCATGAGCTAATGGCAATAATAAATTATGTTTTCAATACTGGGTGTATATCAACGTAACCCAAATATCGCATTTGCATTCAAATTTTATTACTTAAACCTATGGATTTCACTCAACCTTTGTGTTGACTTTTTAGCATGTTTTATCTCAGGTAACTAATGGCACGGAGTGGCGAGGACATGAAGATGGAAAAACCGTTATCATTCACACTTTATAAATACAGATGTTGGGAACTCTCTTTTGTAAAAACTCTGAAGAAATAATGAATGATAACTTATTTTCATAAACGACTCTTTTTTATTTATTTTTCTAGATAAACGAACTTTTTTTGAGTGTCGCGTTTTCATGATTATGAGACTGTAGTATTCCCTTGAAGTAAATATCCCACAGATCTAGCTTCCGCTGCTATATGTAAAAATGGGGGTGTTACAAAACAGCGAGAAACCTCTTTTAAAATCAAGAAAATACATGCACGCCGTCAATAATCGTAAGAATCCACCCATGTTATTATGTATCATCATGAACTCTTCTATTCATTCACAAAAAGCCTACCACCGGCCTAAATACTTCCATTGTGCGCCTTATATACAAAAAACCATAAACATGACACTCACATTCAAGAAAAAATATTTGTTATTTTTCTTCAATTATCACATCCAATTCTTTTGAACAAATTGTTTCTTTTTAAACTAACTTTGTTCTTCATAGAACACATGTGCAAAAATACAGTTAATTGAAGGCGTGTAAATGTATTTTTACTTGAAATGTTTCGCAGTTCGTCGCACATAATAATGGTGCTGAAAATAAAGTCTCACTATAATAATAAGTATATATATATATATATATATTAAATAAATAATTAAGTATATATATAATATTATATATATAAATAGTATAGCATATATACTATATAATAATATATATATATAAACACACACACACACACACACACATCACATATCTTGCACAATAAGAAAACTAACATGGGCTAAGCACGATAGTAAATAATGAACAATGCATGGGCTAACATTATTCGGTTGATACTCCCCCGTAGTTGGAACGGGAGGTCTTTGGACGTTCAAACTAGAACGAAACTCAAGAAATAAGGCACTCGGAAGACCTTTGGTGAAGATATCTGCATATTGAAACCGAGACGGAACGTGTAAAACACGCACTTGCCCAGAAGCCACATAATCACGAACAAAATGTATATCTATCTCAATATGCTTATTACGTTGGTGTTGTACCGAATTAGTAGAAAGGTAAACGACACTGACATTGTCACAATAAACAATCGCAGCAGTATGCAAAGATACATGTAATTATCGCAAAAGATTACAAATCCAGGTAGTTTCAGCGACAACATTAGCAACCAGGCCCGGATTTGAGCATGTGCGGCATAGGCAACCGCACAGGGCCTCTATTTTTTGGGGGGCCTCCGATTTCTAAAACTTGAGTTTAAGTATAAAAACATTTTTGGCAGATTTAATAGTGTTGACATATGATCTAGGATAAAAAAAAAGATTTTTATCATAGAAAAAAGAATAAGCTTAAGCATGCAGTTTATGGAGAACAATAAAGATCTGGTTATGTTGGAGAAGACAACCCCATAGGTTGTGCGGGGCTAGGGGTGTCAAAAAAGCCGACCCGACCTGAACCCAAACCCGAATAAGCCTATTCGAGTCGGGTCACTCGGGTCAAAAAATTTATTCGGGTCAATTCAGGTCACCCCGACTAACCCGAGTTCGAAATAGTATCGGGTTGAAATGTTTTGGCTAACTCGGGTTCGGGTCAACCCGAATAAATAATTTTTTTATTTATTTTAATATAAATTTATATATTTCTATTTGAAAGAGTAAAAAAAAGAATTTTTTTGTCATTTTACTGAAATTCGGGTTGACCCGACCCGAGTTGACCCGAACCGAATTGACCCGAACCCAAGTTCAAATAGGGTCGGGTTCAGGTATGGAATTTTTACCCTCAACCCGACTTGACCCGACCCGACCCGAATTAACCCGAACCCAATCGGGTCAACCCGGCTTTAAAATTGAGTGTCTTTGACTTTTATAAAGTTTTATTATTCAAAGTTCTAATATAACCCTTGTCTTTATAGTTTATTATACATTAACCCCTACCTTAATTAGTCAATTATAGAATAACTTCACTAGAAGAACAATATTTGAGTTTGAGTTATGTCTTGTGAAAAAAACTTTTATCTATGATAAATTTTTGAAATAAATGACGTTTTATAAAAATGTTGTAATATTTTAGAAGCTGATGGTTATGTCTAAAAAATGTGTTTGAACTACAATAAGATTAGTTCGTTGTGATTTGATCGACACCAATAACCATTACGTAGTACAATTATTGTTTGTTAATTACGTAAATATTCCGTCTTTCACTGTTAAAGGGACCATTTTGAAATTACGGCACAGGGCCTCCAAATTCTATGAAACGGCCCTGTTAGCAACACCTCTATATTCAGCCTTCGCACTAGAACGAGATAAAGTAACCTGTCGTTTAGCAGGTCATGACAGTAGATTATCCTAAAGAAAAACGCAATACCCAGAAGTGGACCGTCGGGTAACTGCCCAATTAGCATCAGTATATGCAATGAGTATAAACATGCTACTGAAGACCATGATCAAGATTCAAGAATACCACCAACATACCTAAAAAAAAGTATAGGTCGAAATCAAATAAAATCATCAGTCAACGTATAATCCGAAACAAACTCATTCGAACCGTCAACCATTATCAATATATAAATTGATTTGATTTCCTTTGAATTCACAAAAAAGCAAACAAAAAAACAAAGTCATTCGAACCATCATCAACTAACCAGAAAATCGATTTAGGGTTGAGAGACAATGTCGGTGATGTTAGTAACAAGTTATGGGGAAATAGTGATCGATTTGCATACTGATCGTTGCCCTCTCACCTGCAAAAACTTCCTCAAACTCTGCAAGACTAAGTACTATAATGGCTGTCTGTTTCACACAGTGCAGAAGGATTTTACTGCACAAACCGGTGATCCTACTGGAACCGGTACCGGCGGTGATTCTATCTACAAATTCTTGTATGGTGATCAAGCTCGGTTTTTTGGTGATGAAATTCATTTGGATTTAAAGCATACAAAGATGGGTACGGTTGCTATGGCTAATGCAGGAGAGAACCTCAATGCTTCTCAGTTTTACATCACGCTGCGTGATGATCTCGATTACCTTGATGGCAAGAAAACTGTATTTGGAGAGGTGGTTGAAGGGCTTGAAACCCTCGCTAAAATAAATGAAGCTTATGTAGACGATACGTATAGACCTTACAAAAACATCAGAATTAAGCACACTTATGTTTTAGATGATCCTTTTGATGACCCTCCACAACTAGCTGAGCATATTCCAGATGCTTCACCTGAAGGAAAGCCAAAAGATGAGGTTGATGATGAGGTGCGGCTTGAAGATGATTGGGTGCCGTTGGATGAGCTGTTAGATGCAAATCAACTCGAGGAGGATATTCGTGCCAAAGAAGCACATTCCAGATCAGTTGTGCTTGAAACTATAGGGGACCTTCCTGAAGCTGAGGTAAAGCCTCCTGATACGTGCTGTGTGTGGTAAACTAAATCCCGTAACTGAAGATGATGATCTCAATACTATTTTCTCACGATTTGGAACTGTGACATCAGCTGAAATTATCCGTGACTTCAAAACTGGAGACAGCCTGTGTTATGCCTTTATTGAGTTTGAAGACAAAGAAG
The DNA here is from genome assembly GCA_026074375.1 of Tanacetum coccineum. NCBI lineage: Eukaryota > Viridiplantae > Streptophyta > Magnoliopsida > Asterales > Asteraceae > Tanacetum > Tanacetum coccineum. Next base: position 12,456 of record BQNB010000748.1, read on the forward strand.
CTTGCGAGCAATCATACTTCAAGATGAATAATGCTCTAATCGACGATCGGAGGATACATGTGGATTTCAGTCAGAGTGTTTCAAAGTTTTGGAATCAGTTCAGGAGTAAAGGCAAATACAGTGGAACAGCTGGTAAAGGTTGTTTCAAATGTGGTTCCCTTGATCATATTGCAAGGGACTGTACCGGGAGCCCTGATGCCAAACGAGCTCCAAATTACACCCTGAAGGATGATGGTTCTACAAGAAAAGGTGGCAATGATACCTCAAGGGATGATTTGGTATTTGATGATGAGACTGATGCAAACCCACAAAGAAAGAAGCAGCCAAGACACCACGAGTCGGATGATCGGTATGAGCAAAGAAAAGCGAGTCATCGAGCCATTGATGAAAGAAAGCAAAATGATTACCAACATAAAGATGTGGGCGATGAAAGAAGAAAAGAGCATAATAGGCGAGATGAGCGGGATTATAGGTCAAGTAGGAATGATGATAGATATAGGAGTCGTGATGATGATAGGAGGCGAGATAGTAGAGATAATAGGAAAAGATATAGTGATGATGAGAATGGTAGGAAAAAAGAAGGTCGAAGAGATGAGTCGTACAGCCGAAAAATACGTAAGGAACTATGCATGGGCTAACATTATTCGGCTAATATGAAAATCATTTTACTCAATCATCTCTCTTACTTTTAGATTCTTATTTTCCTATGAATACATGTCACATCATTTTGTGAAAAAATATTTCGTAAATTTTTTTGTGGATGTAGCATTGCTCTTCTCAAAATATCAAAACCCGGGATTTTCCTTATTTATATAAAAGATACGTATGTACAAAGCTATCATATTCACACTTTTACATGCTATAAAAATATCATAAATCGAGCTTCTGTATTCTAAACTATAGGTTACTTATAATCATTAGGCAATAGTCGCAAATTCAAGATGGCAGATGTCTGCATACCTTTGAATTCCAAGCCAAATTCATGAAAAGACTTCTCGTCAAATCACTGATTCGTTTCACATCGGTTTCAAAACTATGGAAGTCTTTTATTCATAGCTCTAAGTTTATTCATGATCACCACGTCATGCAGTCGCAACATCATCTTCTCTTACGTTGCATTGAATCCGATGCATTTAGTAAGGTCAAGGTTAAATATGTGTCGACTGTGGACGATGATACGTTCCCGGATCACAAAATTCGCATGCCTATTCCCATGATTTCAAGATTTGTCGTTGTTGGTAGCTCTGGAGGCTTGTCCTGTGTTTATAGTTATATTAATGGATGCATAAATAAGTATCGAACAACTAATGCTATTATTTGGAATCCAACAATTAAAAATCAGTTACTATTGATGTGCCTAATATGTTGCAAACAGATTCATATGACACTATTGTTGGCTTTGGGGTTTCTCCTCGTACTAGTGACCCTATGCTTGTCAGGATTTCATTTGATACTAGGAAACAGGTAGAATATCCGACTATTCGTAGTCAAGTTGAGGTTTTTACATTGGCTTAGGATTTTGGAGAAGTCCACGTAGCAATCTGCCTCGAATCTCAGTTAAGTTCTTGTGTAAACTGCAGGTAGTTATTAATGAGTTTATTTATTGGCTTGCTTATGATAGTATTTATGTGGATGGTGTACATCAATATTATAATCTGATTATGTCATTTAATATGATAAGTGAAGAACTTACCGAAGTATATCTCCTCCAGAGTTTAACAAGTAGAAAAAGTATTTTGTTTATATCTAAGCTAAGGGAGTCCCTTGTTGTGGTCGAGAACAATCCTGGGTCCAATGTAACTGTTTGGATTCTGCAGAATTGTGATCCAAAATCGTTTACGAAGCTATTTACCTTTAACACGCCAAATATAGGAAATGCATTTGTAATCAGAAAGAGTGGCAAACTTTTAATTATGAAGAAGAACCGTTTTAAAGAGGACGAACCTTTTGCCTATGAATCCAACTCACAACAGGTTACTTATTTTTGGATTTCTAGAAAATTATCTATTTCCTTGACTCCCTACATAGAAACACTACTTTTGCTTGATCATAAAGATAACGGCAACACTTCAAAGAGTGGAGCAGATAAGAGACGAGGATTGGATTGGCCAAGCGAGGTATGGAGATCAATGAAAAGTTGCATATACTGATGCTTTTGCTATTAATTTCTCTTATGATGAAGATTCTCAGTTTTATTTTTTCTGAACATTGTGCACAATCATGTCGTTTGTCTAATCACGGAAGTTTGGCAGCAATTTTGTTTTCCTATTTTTTTTGTTCAAGATGATCTACGAGGAGTGTAAAAGACTACAACCTTGTAACTGTGTTTAAAGGAATCACATTCTTTCACTTGCATAACTGTCTTTTTTTATATCTTGTAGATTCTCTTTCGCAACTCGCTTCCTCTTAGAAGTTATAAATTATTCTGTCATGAAAATCACATGCCATTGTATCCCTAATGGAATCGAGGCAACAAATGATCGCATTAATGAAGCTTATGAGTGCCAAACATTGGTCTTTCTGCAATTGGGGACTGATACCTTGCTTACTACTAAACATTTGTTCCTTCCTTGTCAAAAAAGGTATTAACATAACATCATTATTCGACTATTGTGACTTGAATCGAGAACCAGTTTTTAATGTTTGGACAAACAGATTGTGCTTAATATCTCGTTTGAAGGGTCAGTTCTTGGCTTCCTTCCTTAAGGTTAATAAATCTGTTATAAATTCTGAGTGTACCAAATACTGCATAGTGAGAACCACTTTGAGATAATTTTTGACCTCAATAGATATAAACAAGATGTTCACTTCATCTAAGTTTAGTCTTACAGCTTAAAATCGTTCATGCAAAACAAATTTTTGATACAAAAAGACATTCAAAAAATTTGTAGAGATCAAATAGTTTGGTCAGCGACACATCATCCTTTCTTGATTTTGCTTTCGATTTTCTGAATAGAATGTTTTAGGTCTTTCTGAATATTCACTCGTGAGGATGACATGACAATGTCATGCCAAACCGATCCACTTCCATAAATGGGATTCGGGTTATTATAAAGTTCATATATCGAGTCTGCTTTCTCATTCAAACTTTCTACCAACTTTAAGCTCGATATCTCATCTGGATCGACCAACAATGTCTTCTCTTTCTCTTTCCATCCTATCAACTTTACACACATTTCTTTCACATATTATTACTAAAAAGAGATAGCGATTAATAAAATTGTGAGAAAAATAAAATAGATATACCTTTGGTGGTCCATCGAGATCATTAGTTAGATATAGTCTCGCACCGTCTACTAGGTTGCAATATGTCATAAACGCCATGGCAAATCGCTTGTGTGATGTTAACTGTGACCTCACCCTCACTGCCCTTCTACACATGATTGCTCTCCTGTTAACAATTAACAAAACTCAATCAATTCAATGACATAGCTTTGATTAGGCAGCTAAATGGGCGGGTCAGGCAGGTTCCTAACATGTCAAAATGGATAACTTTTAGGAAGTTCTGAAGTGTCCGGGCTGGGTTAACCTGTTACCCAACTTGCCCATTTTATCTCCTTTAATTTATGTCTGCGTAAAAATTGATTTAAATTACATAAAAGTATATCCCGGCTATACAATTACCTTATGCCTCTTATAACAGCTAGATAAGGATCACAAACAACCCCACATAGTTCTATCCTGTATGGTCTTCTTTTAGTATGACCATCTAATGGTTCACTTTCTTCGTCAAGTTGCTCCCAATAGTTTTCCGTAACACTTCCGTCATCGTTCCTTTTGTATCCAGGTCCCATACGATAACGCTTTCTGTGAACATTTCTTGCCATTGTTATTGTTTGCAAAACAAATGGGACCCATGAGAGCGTTCCGTCCATAATCACATCTCTCCCTTCGTTTAGTGCTGTTACAAGCAGGGATGATGCTGCATCTGTCGAAGATTGATGCACCTGTGAATCAAATCGTATGTGTTAAATCACATAAAATGTGTTATTAGGAATAAACGAGAGGCTTCTTTCAGTTGTAACATGCTTAAGGATGTATATTTGTGTGTGTTAGAAGATGTACCAGTTCAGCTGTTTGAAGCATGTCATGATGGCCTCTGGAGCTAAGAGCTCGGTAAATAACATCAGACTCTTTGAAGGCATCTGCTTCTATTACAACTGCATTCGCTGATGCTCCTGCCCAAAATGGTCTGTGTCCATTCAACCCAGTTACTTATGCATGGGTCAGTTTTTGTTATATGTGGAATATGTGGCTAAAATAAGGTCGAATACTTTGGATGTCACCCAATATATCCTTATAAAGTGTCATGTTCAAAGATTATACTTGTAATAATATAGGTTTTTCAAATGCATATTTGCAATAATTGACAAAAAGGTGTTTGTGGGTCAACCCACCAACGACTTGCAGCGCGTACTAAACTATGACCCGTTTCGTTTTGAAACGGTTTTGACCCATTACACCCCCCACAATTTCTGTCTATATTGTGTTGCAGTGACAAGAAAGGATGATCTATTGTGTGCATATAAGCAACTCTAGTTTAGATTGTATGAAGCAAAAAATTGCTATCGTTTTAATGGTATGAAGCGAGTAACTGGTATATAATCGTCATGACGTACTCTTTAAGAATGTCTTTGAGAGCTGTGCTCTTTCCAGCTCCCATGCCACCACCCATGAAGAGAAGAACAGGACTTCTATCTTTGTGGGCCATCGGAACCATAACGTTAGTACATTGTGATTCGTCTGCAGATACAAGGCCTATTGCTTTCATTTCCTCAACCAAAGTTGTAAACACTCTTGCCACTTTGAGGTTCTTCGTTACCCTCTCAAATCTTTGTTCCCTGTCTCATTACAAATATACAAAAAATGGACATTTCATTAATATCGACACATTTGTAAAGTTTTAACATCATAATAGAAAGATCCATCATTATCGCTTATAACTTGTTCTTGCACATGTCAGAACTAAGGTTTGCACGATTGATCGACTGCCTCAAATTAGAACTAAGATTTGCATTATTTATGCGACATATTGGATCGTTTCTAATGAATATATATCATATGCTTTGGATGCATTTTCACAGTATCTTTACTCGTATCACAACCACTATAAGTCCATAACATACCTAGTGGCTTGCATGACTATGTCCTTGAGCTTTTTTTTCGGCTCTTGAGCTTCCATACCAGCCAGTACCTGAAATCGTAAACCAACAAATTATTTTTATCAGATCCATGTATACCAGATAGATTAGTATTTTAATAGATCTATAAATAAATACCTGACTGATCATGAAAGGAGCGCTGCTCCAATGAAACGCAAAATAACTCAAAATACATCTCTCAAATTCCTCCACCAATTTTATAAACAACGAATCCGCTTCTGTCTCCTCAGAAAAAAACAAATACATCTCTTCCTCACATCCTTCTGCTTTCACCATATATTCAGCCGCAAATCTAATTAAGTGCGGACACTCCTTACTATTAGAGAATCCAATTTGTCTAGCTGCATAACACAAACATTTTACAAACCATATTTTACGTATAAAATATAGCTAAATGATTTACGTATATCTTTTTATACTTACCAACATACTGAGGAAATCTCTCAAGTTTCAAAGGTTGGCCCGTGTCTGAAAGACGTATACGAGGAATGATTTGATATCTTTTTCTCTTGAATCCGAAATGCATGGTGGCAGCAATGACTAAGCCAATGGAAGACGCAACAATGATTTGTTTGTACGTTGGTTTTTCGCCGCTAGAATCATCAGTATCTGCAAAAAGAACATTAGTTTGATATTTGGCGAAAAATAATATATAGTTCTGAAACATTACCTTCTGCCATGACTTGATGTCACCTTTTGTAAGTTTATGAGATGAATATATGAATATGCAGAAGAAGGTATGATTTGTTTTGGACATGTTGAGATCTGAAAATTGTAGTAAAGAATTAATCAAATGTATAGCGAGAGAGATGGAGGGGGAAGTGGAGTGGAAGTTTATTAGGAGCTTTGTAAAAATGTATATTTATATAATGTGGGAGTAAATTAAAATGTGTGATTATATGTTTTATAATATTTATGAGAAAAAAAATGATGCAAGTTTTTGATTGCATAACTTTTAACACAAGAAAAAAATTTAAATCACCCTTAAAATTACCTATGATTTTTCAAGAATTTCATTCCTCCAATACTATTTCTTAAAGTTATAAAAATAAAATCTTCATCGTTCGTAAAGTCATCGTCAAGCAAAGTATGCAAATGGGAAAATTGGTCGCCGAAAAATGTACTATCGAAAGACATTTACCCGCAAAAGAAAAAAAAATGATAAATACACCCGATCTTTAAAACACATATTTCACAAAATAATTCAAAATATCGATTCTTCTCGCACATGTGCGAGATTCTAGTTCACCTTGCAAATTTTTTAAAACTCGCTCAAAAATTGCATATAACTCACACAGCATGAGAAGATCTCACATGGTGTCGCTATAATGTTACAAGGTTATCGCTAAGGTATCATTAAACTATCGCAAAAAAATGAAAAAAGAACAAAAATGTTGGAAATAAATTTCCCACAATGACTCAAAATCTCGCAAATGTGACGCCGTATCTTTTTTGTCATTGTATAGAGAACACATGAAATATGAGTGTCGATTTTTCGTAATCTCGAATGATAATTAACCGAGTCATAATGGTACATTTATATAGGCAAAATACAAATGAAAGCTTAAAGCTTAAACTGTAAAAATGGGAATGGGCTGATCTTTACGATAAACACGTAGGCTAGTAATCTAGTATATTTCGTTTGGTTAAGAAAGTTCTAATGAATGTTAATAAAGGCTTATTGGTCCGGCCCATTTGTTTAGGCCCGTTTAGCTTTAGGGTTAGTTTTACGGTTATGTTTATTTGTTTTCTATATATTGTCTTTGTAAATGGTTCAGTTGAATCTGATAATACAATTGTCATTTTCCTATTTGATTTCTACATGGTATCAAGAGCCTAGGTTCAAGTCGCTATAAATTGTCATCTTCCGGTCGTCAACTAACTGTTGGCGATCCGGAGAGATCTCGTTTAATGTTTGTTATTTGCTGTTATGGATCTGTTTGAATCGGTTAACCTGCGTGACTCGAAATCTGTCGCCGACTGTTTGTTGTGGTTGTTTCTGTTAATACCGGTGTAAGTTTGTTTGTTTATTCATGTTTGTCGAATTTGAATTAGTTCGGTTGTTGAGATCTATATTTGTTTTTTACCATTGACGGTGTTGTACGATTACGAAAACAAACCAAAACTCGATCGTGGAATGCTAGATCACGGAATAAATCAAGCACAAGTTGCTATCTTCAACGTACCCGTTGAAGAATGAAGAAACAAAAAGAACGAAACACCACAAAGTATAACCGAACGATTATATTGTATTACCACAAAACCTCGATCGGTTACAGGAAAGAATAGAAGATGCGTATGTGTTTTGAGCATCACCCCCTCACCTCCTTTTATAGGGTGAGGGGGTTGGATCCCTAGTCTACACCGACTAGGAATGGGCTTTGGTTCCAGCCCACTCAAACAAACATATAAAGAAAAAGACACTTAGCTACCTTCTACTTATCGTATATATTAACTAGACTCGACACTAATACTAACAATTTCCACCTTAGTGACTAGACTAGTTAATCCCGACACCAAGTATCTTCATGCAATACTTGAACTTCGGACCTGGAACCACCTTTGTAAACGCGTCAGCTGCATTATCCTTCGTGCCTATCTTCGCCACTTCAATCTCTTTAGATTCCACGATCTCCCTGATGAAGTGATACCTCACGTTGATATGCTTCGTCCTCTCATGAAACATTGCATTTCTTGAGAGATGAATTGCACTTTGATTATCACAATTCACAACCACTGACCTTAGGTTTACTCCCAGCTCGATTAGTAGTCCTTTAAGCCAAATGCTTTCCTTAACAGCTTCCGTAAGCGCCATATACTCCGCCTCTGTAGTAGATAATGCAACAACATGCTGCAGAGTTGCTTTCCAACTCACAACACAGCCATGTACCATAAACACGTACCCGGTTATCGACCTACCCTTGTCAGGGTCTTTAGCATAATCTGCATCCACGAAACCGTCAACATCCACGTGCTTCCCTTGATCTCTACCATACACTAGACCTACATCAGCAGTGCCCTTCAAGTACTTCAAAATCCACTTCACTGCCTCCCAGTGGTTTTTACCTGGATTCGCCAAATACCTGCTCACAATGCTAACACAGCAACCACGCAATATCAGTCTAGATGCACACCACAAGTACATTAAACTACGTAACTAACAACAGTCGCAGATGGGACCGTTAACTCGTTCTTTCCACTCCTAAGTCATTCGTCGACATTTCCTTCAAAGATACCTTGAAGTGTGCTCCCAATGGCACAAAGAGACCGACTTGCCATTATCCATTATGGTTGTTATTCCAAAATTGTTTTGCACATATCTCGACTGAACACCTTCAAGTGTCGGCTAACCCCCTACGCTTAACAAACTCCAACCAATATCTTCCTAGTTGGACCCAGTTCTTTCATATCAAACTCTTTTCGCAGCAGTCCCTTGGTATATTCGATTTCAGACTTGCTTTTACAAGCAATCAACATATCATCTACATACAGCAATAGATATATGTACATACCTGGTGCAAACTCTTTGAAGTAAACACAACTATCATAGTTGTTGCGGCTGAACCCATTGCTGATCATATACACATCAAACCGTTTGTACCACTGCCTTGGGGACTGCTTAAGACCATAAAGAGATTTCTTCAACAAACATACATTGTTGCCTGTCCTTCTTCAAAACCATGTGGCTGCCTCATATAAATGGTTTCTTCAAGATTACCATGCAAAAACGCCGTCTTCACATCAAGTTGTTCCAACTCGTAATCTTCACAAGCAGTCAATGAGAGAATCACCCTAATAGATGTATGTCAAACCACAGGTGAAAATACCTCATTATAGTCAATCCCTGCTCATTGTGTAAACCCCCAAGCTACCACCCTTGCTTTGTATCTTGGTTTCTGAACACCTTCAATCCCTTCTTTAATCTTATACAACCACTTGCAGCTTATTAGCTTCTGACCAGGTGGTTGATCGACCAGCTCCCAAGTATGATTCTTTTTTAAAGAACTTATCTCCTCCTTCATAGCACGAACCCACTCATCCTTTTCAGATGAATTAATCGTCTCCTGGAATGTGATTGGTTCATGTGTATCTTCTTCCTCAGCAATAACAAATGCATAAGCCATCATATCATCTACCTTAGACCCTGATGGTCTAGACAATGATACATTACCTTCATCCCTATACCTTGCAGGTATAGTAGTTGTTCTTTTTGCTTCATCACGCATCAGAACATAGTTGTCTAGATTCTGTTGTTGAGGCCCTTCATCTTGCTCCTCATCTTCATTCCCTGGATTTTCTCTAGTATGAGGATCCACAGTTGGTTCGACCCTACTGCCTTAAAGCTCCACCTCAAACTCAACTTCCTTCCTAGAATCTGCAGCACCAACACCCTTGAGAGTATCCTTATACATAAGGCTCTCATTAAACACCACATCCCTGCTTATGATTATCTTTGGTTTGACATCATCTAACCTCCATAATCTGTATCCCTTCACACCCTCAGGATACCCCAGGAATATGAATTTTATAGCTCTAGGCTTGAGCTTCCCTTGATTTACGTGTGAATAAGCAACACAACCAAATATCCTTAACATCCCGTAATTTGTCGGATGTCCTGACCATAAATCCATATGTGTCTTCTTCTCCAATGCTATAGATGGAGACCTATTGATCAGATATGCTGTCGTCATCGTTGCTTCTGCCCAGAACGAATCTGGCAAACCAGACTAAATCAGTAAACACCTAACCTTGTTTAAGAGCGTCTTATTCATTCGTTCAGCTAGACCATTCTGTTGAGGAGTTCCTGCAACTATCAAATGTCTTGCTATCCTGCTCTCCTTGCACAAGTTATTAAATTCATGATTACAAAACTCCAAACCGTTATCCGTTCTTAGTTTCTTCAGTTTTCTACCTGTTTGGTTTTCCACCAACTGCTTCCATTTCTTGAATTTACGGAATGCCTCATTCTTGTGTCTAAGAAAATGGACCCAAACCCTCCTCGAATAATCATCAACAATCGATAAGAAGTACCGGCAGCCACTCATCGATTCCACCCGAGAAGGACCCTAGAGATCCGCATGGACATAGTCTATAACTCCCTCTGTTGTGTGCTGACCTCGACCAAAACTCACCCTAGTCGATTTTCCAAGAACACAATTTTCACAGAATTTGAGCTTACCTAGACCTTTATTCCCAAGCACCTCTATTTTTTCCAGTTCATGCAAGCCCGCTTCACTAATGTGACCCAAGCGTTTATGCCACACCTGCGCAAGACTTTCCTTTTCTTGTATACCAACACTAGCTTCACCCGATTCAGCCCAGCCATCCAAGGAGTACATACAATTTCCCTTCATAGTTCCTAACAAAACCATCAAAGAACCCTTGATCACCTTTACTCTTCCATTCTGCAACTTCACGGTATAGCCCTCTCGGTCTAGAGTGCCCAAAGATATTAAATTTCTCTTCAACTCGAGAATGTAACACACATTCTCAAGCACAAAACTTGAACTATCTTTCATTTGTACTCTTACCTTCCCTATCCCCATGATGGCACATGCTCTATTATCACCGAGCAAAACCGTACCACCATTGAACTCCTTAAAGTCAAACAAGAAGTCCCTCCTAGGCGTCATATGAAAAGAGCCACCAGAGTCCATGATCCACTCTAAGAACCTCTCCTCACTCACCGCCATCAACAAGTCACCATTGTCATAACCCTCAGAACCAGAACCTTGTCCCACATTCTTCTTGACAAAGCCAGTTGATTTCTTCTTGTTCCTTTTTGGACAGTCTTTCTTCAGGTGATCCTCAGAATAGCATATGTAACACTTCAGTTTATAAGTTCCTTTACCTTTCGACTTTGATCGCGAACTACCACGTCCTTGATTACCCCGATGATCCGACCTTCCCCTTACATATAACCCATCACCATCATCCTTTGCATCTGTCCTCTTTTTCAACTCCCGTGAATTGAGGCTAGACAAGACATCTTCCAAAGTGAGCGACTCTCTTCCATAAAGCAATGTCTCCACAAAGTTATCATATGAAGGTGGTAATGACGTAAGTAACATGAGTGCCTGATCTTCGTCATCAATATCAACGTCTATGTTCGCCAAGTCACCGATCAACTTATTAAACTCATCTATATGTTCAGATAATTTCTTACCTGAATGCATATAGAAAGTGAACAGCTTCTTCTTCAAGTACAATTTATTGGCTAAAGACTTTGTCATATACAAAGTTTCCAACTTTAACCAAACACCCGCAGCAGAACTTTCTTTGTTGACTTCCCTCAACACCTTGTTATCCAAGCATAAGAGTAAGGCACTGTATGCTTTCTTGTAGACATTCGTCTTCAATGCCGCAGTTTTATCAGCGTTCGTCATGGTTTTCGGGAATGTGTAACACCCTCAAATCTGAGTATGCAGTGGAATGTTGAATATCCGAAGGCGTTACATTATTGGGTCAATAGCACAAGATCAGAGAACGACTACTAACGTGTCGTTTGAAAAAGATACATTGGATTAACAAAATACTTGTTTGTTACATAAGCTCATGGCTTCAAATGGTTCAACAAAATAGATAAAGATTTCGGTTTATAACAATTGTCCCCAAAGTGTAATAAGACCCCAAATCTTAAGTGTTGACTCTTCAATTATTGACTCCCAATGTATCATCGCACCTCGTGCCTTATTGACCTGAAAAACATGCTTAAAACGTCAACATAAAGTTGGTGAATTCATAGGTTTATGTAAATCAATGGTAGGACCGCAAGATTTCCAAGTGTATGATTAAGCAACAGATGCAAACATCATAAAAAGTAATTACGTTTCCTAAGCTCATGACACCGAGGCTCGACGTATATGAATGCAATTATAAATTGCCAACTGGTGTCCGTGAATGATGTGCTAACCCTGCAACATCCCAAATTCGACATGGTATGCGTTCGTTCCCAGTGATAGCTAGTCACCCGAACGGGGAGTGTCAATCCCTAATAGATCTATCCATAACATTCGCGCCCGCACAATGTAATTCCCAACTACATCTATGCAATTAACAGTTCATGATCATGGACATAAAGGGGTTATGGTAACTTAGGCAAACACGTAATCATGGCATAAAATGTACACTTGCGTCCAGTTTGTAAAACAAAGCATGTTCTCACCCCAAGGATGTAAATCATTTAAATAATTGTAAAGCATGGGGCTATGAACTCACCTTAGCCGGTAGTTCTCTGAATGATAACAAGTATCCAAGTAAGCAGTGAATCACACCGTTAAGTACCTAAGTAAGTACGGTCAAGTCTTAGTTTACACATTTAAACTAACGACTCATTGTATAAACTAAATCCCATTTTAAGTTTATATATATATCGTTTTATTCAAACAATATATATGATCTATTATAATATTCTACAAAGACAAGAATATTGCCAACTTGTAGTTACTGTACCCACGTGATAAAGGAAAGAGTAGACCAATCAAAAGCTATCCTTTTCTTTCTTATTATTCACGTGTAAACAAAACAACGCAGTACACTTTGTCTTCTCCGTGTGAAAAACCTGCAACTTTCGATAACGATTCAAAAAACCCAAAAACCGTTTCTTTGCTCGAACCTCCGAACCAGCCCTCGAACTTCAAGACCACAATAACCACGGCTCTTGATACCACTTGTTGTACGATTACGACAACAAACCGAAGCTCGATCGCGGAATGCTAAATCACGGAATAAATCAAGCACAAGTTGCTACCTTCAACGTACCCATTGAAGAATGAAGAAACAAGAAGAACAAAACACCACAAAGTATAACCAAACGATTATATTGTATTACCACAAAACCTCGCTCGGTTACATGAAAGAATAGAAGATGCGTATGTGTTTTGAGCATCGCTCCCTCACCTCCTTTTATAGGGTGAGGGGGTTGGATCCCTAGTCTACACCGACTAGGAATGGGCTTTGGTTCCAGCCCACTCAAACAAACATATAAAGAAAAAGACACTTAGCTACCTTCTACTTATCGTATATATTAACTAGACTCGACACTAATACTAACAGACGGCATGAATTAACCCATCAAAAGAGATAGCTTAAGGTTGGATGATGAATATGTATAAGCATAATGGGTCGGTGGTAATTAATTCATGTTGGTGCATGTAGTTCTATTTCATTATTTTTGGGTTTTGGTAAAGACAAAAAAATTCAATTGTTTAGATTCATGTATTTATTTATGGTTTGGTCTAATAATTAAGGTCTGATGATTATTTTCGCATTCTCGTATGGTTGAATTCCAATAGTTAATGATTTTGTCTTGTATGGTGTTTAAACATTGATTATTGGTATTAGTATTGGATTTGAAAATATCGGTATTTGGTATTTGCATCGGGTTAGATTGGTATTGGTATTGAATGGTTTCGGTTGCCCGGTTATGTTGGTTACATCTGGCTCTGCATCCGTTTGGTTTCGTCTGGTTTTACCTCGTATTATATCGGTTATTATCGGCTAGTTTGGTTTTGGATTAGTGTTGATGATGGTGATGTTATAGTCTTAACTAATCTGACTATCTCTTGAGTAGTTATGTGTAGCATCTCTCGACATCAACAACATGTTTTGGTATCTTGAGTAGTTATGTGTAGCTTCTCTTAACATCAACAACATGTTTTGGTTCCGCTTGGTTTCACCTAATTATGCGTTTGGTTACGTCAGGTTCCGTAATTTGTCTGATTTGGTTTATTTGGTTTCGCCTAATTCTGCATTTGGTTACGTCTGGTTCTGCATTTGTCTGATCCCCGCCCCTCAATTGGGGGGGGGGGGGGGGGGGGGGGGGGGGGGGGGGGGGGGGGGGGGGGGGGGGGGGGGGGGGGGACCCCCAAGGGGGGGGGGGGGGCCCCCCCCCCCCCCCCCCCTACAAACCTGTCTGATTTTACATGGTTTCGTTTGGTTTTGCCTTGTTATACCACTATTTGGTTCTGCTCTGGTTTGTCTGCATCTGCTTGGGAATCTGCTGCCTGATCTGCTGCTTTGTCTGAATCTATTATTTGAGTATTCTGTCTGTTGTCTGTCTGAATCTGCTGTTGTCTGCTGCTATCTGCCTGATCTGCTCTCGTTCATCTACGTATTTATGTGATTTTGTGCTATGCACCTGCCTGATATGCTCTTGTTCATCTCCGTATTTATGTAATTCTGTGATATGCACCTTCTTGATTTGCTTTTGTTTATCTCCGTATTTATGTGATTCTGTTATATGCACCTGCCTAATCTGCTCTTCGTCTACCTCTGTTCGGACCTCTCTGCTGCTGAATCTATATTTGTCAGTTGCTCTTTGTCTACCTTTGTCCAGATCTCTCTACTGCTGTCTGTCTGCATTTGTCCGTTTGATTTTGGAGTTTTCTTGTAAAACTCTTGATGTAGCATTATGAGTTTGAGAGATGATGTTAGTAAATAAATGCCTATTGGCCCGTTTAGCTTTTGGGTTAGTTTTATAGTTATGTTTATTTGTTTTCTATATATTGTCTATGTATTGTAAATGGTTCAGTTGAATATGATAATATAATTGTCATTTTCCCTCTTTGATTTCTACAGAATTCAGTTACCTCAAGCTCACACCCTTACTCTGCTTAACACATGTTTCAACGAATAAAGGACTTATCCATGTTTGTTGGGATACGAACTAACTCATTCTCATATCAGTACATTGCTCGATTTCCTACATTTGTCTCACAAGTTTGGTTTTTGAATATCAACATTGTCCTTTGTTCATAGGCAATGTAGGACAAAAACTATATTTAACACATATAAATACATTCTCCTTTATCATTGTGAGGCTGAGATATTTGTTGGAATGTTTTCATTTCATAGTTAATATTTATATGGCTAAAAAATACGTGAGCCTATCAGTAGACGGTATAATTAACTAATAGGCATTAAATATACAAGTAATGGACTTGGGTGTATGAAAACCAAACCTGTGAGGATTGTTTCTCTTGGTTGGCTAGTTGGAAGGATTTAAAAGGGGGAGGAGTGTCGAATTTTGAAATCTAAGGATGTGTTAGACTCAAACTTGGAGAACAAATCTATAGGTTATATAAACACCCCCTTGGTCTCCAAAATCAAACAACACATGCATATTCTGAAACCCTAATCGAAAGTTCTGATATATTCTTTCCCTTTGCTAATTCCAATTGGCTCTAAACCCTAATTCGGGTTTGACTGGATTTCTATCAAGAACACGAAAACCAAGTTGTTTCGTGAAACAAGCATGTTAGGAATCTAAAAAAGGATCGGTCACTCTTAGTATTTCGTGTCTTAGCTCGTAGCCTAAGATATGTAATAGTTAGGAAGCTAACTGATCCGGCTTATAGAAAGCCCAAGGAAAGTCCGGCCTAGCCCATGTCATGTAACTATATAAAGCCCTCTCCACACATGGAGAGGGTGTTTGTTGAATGCATTTCTTACATTTCCTTATGTGTGTTTTTGGTGTATTCTCCCATCCATCTCTCTATCTAAGTATCTCTCTCTCTAAAATAGCATCATTTGTGTAAAATATAATATCCTACATTTGGTATCAAGAGCCATGTGGTGGATTAAGTGATTTATTGTTTGTTGTTTGATTATAGGTTCGGCTTATTTGTGGCTTATTAGATATTCGGTTAGTGTTTGGCTAGTGTTTGGATTTGGCTTATGTGATAACAAGATCAAAACTTTCTTTCATAAAAACAAATCTAGCATATTTAGGATAATATTGTGTAGCTTATTTAGGTGTAAAAACGGTTTTTTGTTAGCTTTTTATAGCTTATTTGTCTCGGCTTATTTTTAAGGTCGTGTTTGGATTGGGCTTAGTTTTAGGCGTGGGTTTGGATTTTGCTTATTTGATATAAAAGTACTTATCTCGTTATAATCTAAAATCAATATGTAGCTTATTAACATCTTATTTTGTGACTTATTTAGGTTTAGACAGATTATTTAAAAGGTTTTTTATAGTTTATTTAGGTCTCGTCATATTTAAAAAATCATTAGGTTTTTAGTTTATTTTGTGAAAAAGTATAATCTTAAACCTTAAAAACTGTTAACACTTATTAGATCGAGCTGTTTGTGGTTTATTTGTGTTCAAAAAGTGCTTATTTTATAAAAAAAATTGGGTTTATCTGAGTTAGAAATATGAAGACAGCGGTTTGGTAGTTAACAAGCCAGCGATTTGAGTTAACAAGCTAGCAGTTTGAGCTTCTTCCCAGCGGTTTGAATAACAAGGTCCTAGCAGTTTGAGTCCCTCTCAATGGCGGTTTGTCCATTGGTTTTCAGCGATTTGTCCTTCATTGTTTCCAGCGATTTGAGCTTGTTATATCAAGCGGTTTGACAAGACTATGCCAGCGATTTGAACAAGTACTCTCAGGAGATTTGATAGGTTTTGTTCCATCGATTTGGGTAACAGTTTGAGTATCTTCTAATGGCGGTTTTGTAACACCCTCAAATCTGAGTACGCAGCGGAATGTTGAATATCCGAGGGCGTTACATTTTCGGATCAATAGCACAGGATATGAGAACGACCACTAAACGTGTCGTTAGAAAAAGATACATTAGACTAACAAAATACTGGTTTGTTACATAAGCTCATGGCTTCAAATTGTTCAACAATATAAATAAAGATTTCGGTTTATAACAATTATCCCCAAAATGTAATAAGACCCAAATCTTAAATGTTGACTCTTCAATTATTGACTGCCAATGTATCACCGCACCCCGTGCCTTATTGACCTGAAAAACATGCTTAAAACGTCAACATAAAGTTGGTGAATTCATAGGTTTATGTAAATCAATTGTAGGACCGCAAGATTTCCAAGTGTATGATTGAGCAACACATGCAAACATCATAAAAAGTAATTACGTTTTCCTAAGCTCATGACACTGAAGCTCGACATATATGAATGCAAATATATTTGCCAACAAGTGTCCGTGAATGATGTGCTAACCCCGCAACATCCCAAATTCGACATGGTATGCGTTCGTTCCCGGTGATAGCTAGTCACCCGAACGGGGATTGTCAATCCCTAATAGATCTATTCATAACATTCGCGCCCACATAATGTAATTCCCAATCACATCTATGCAATTAACAGTTCATGATCATGGACATAATGGGTTATGGTAACTTAGGCAAACACGTAATCATGGTATAAAATGTACACTTGCGTCCAATTTGTAAAACAAGCATGTTCTCACCCCAAGGATGTAAATCATTTAAATAACAGTAAAACATGGGGCTATGAACTCACCTTAGAAGGTAGTCCTCTGATTGATATTATATATCCAAGCAGGTAGTGAATCACACCGTCAATTACCTAAGTAAATACGGTCAAGTCTTAGTCTACATATTTAGGCTAACGACTCAATGTATAAACTATAACAATTTCTAGTTTATATATACTGTTATCACTTGTGTGGTGGTGTACACGTTTATTGTATTCGTTTTCCTCGTTTGCTCTTGGGAAGGTGTACGACTATATACTTTTAAGTTTACAAGGTGTTTAAGTATTAATAATAAATACACCTATTTATCATTCGCGTGACTTTAGTTATATAAGTATCCGTATTATATCACGACTAGTCCGATACCATAAGTGTTTATTTAAATCACTTAATTATATAAAATACCCTTAGGTTTTCATTATTGGCAAAAACAGTCCTTATAGTTTAAAATAGAATATTTACCGTTTACACCCCTGAGTTTCCATATTGATACGTTTAGTCCCTCTATTTTACAAAAATTACATTTTTGGTTCTTATGAGTTTCAAACAGTCCCTCAAGTTCAGGAATGTCAAAAACAGTATTATTAATACACTAGCAGTATTAACAATATGCTAGCAGTACTAACTCTGCTAGCAGTACTAACTTCTGCTAGCAGTACTAACCATTGAAAGAAATTCCATTCAAAGTGTTTGATATAAATATCAAAATGTTTTTACACTTTGAATGTTTTAATCATCAACTAAAAGCACCTCCCTTAACATGTGCATCGTATCGTAGTACAATGCAAAGTGTGTAGTGCATCGAGTCTATTTTAATTGATTACTTCAGTCAATATACATTAAGTTCTAGTTAATCACATTTTCATACCCCTTATCCAAAATGTTAATCCGTTGATATTTTGGATATCAATTGATTAACCTATCGGGGACAAAATGATGTAATCTAGCAGATTAGAACATATTGTTGCTCCCCCCTCAACTTTTGAGGGTTTATAAGATGGTGCCGAGTACAATTATTTGAAAGATTTTAAATTTACTAAGAAATTCTTGAAAAAATTTATACTCGAGCACAACTTATTTTTCACCAAAAAATTCTACACTAGTTATTGACATATTCACAAGATAAAATTATTTACGAGGATTGACCTTTTAAGATGAGAACAACATATGATAAATCATATGGTCCTTTGTAGTAGCCGAAAGTCACCCCCGTATGGTCTTCCACCGACAAATCTCTCCAAACTCCGCATGATCCTCCTTGTCTTTAGTCTTTTTTCGATTGCGTGAATCATAGCTGCTTGCCATTTAATTTTTCACGTTGGCTCCAAAAAGTCTGAGCAGATACTCCCATTCTAATTCCTTGAGGCGATCAATTAGACAATCCTAACATCTCGAATACCATCGCTGAAACTGTGTATTCGTCAATGCGCATCAATCTGTTCTTCTTGTCTTTGTTCTCATAGATGAATCCTCTGGGATCAGAGTATGGTGTGTAAGCATCCGGCTTTCTCAAATTGGATTTGTACGTGTCATTGGGTATAACGTGTCCAAGGCTTTATGAGGTTGAAGTTTTTCTTTTGATATGCTTTCACACCCGCAAGAGAAGAACTCCACACGCCTTTGGATGAACAACACTTCCTTGTGAACATTCTTAAGGAGAGCATTTAAAATGCAATACGTTCCTCAAGCTTTGAGATTTTCACCTTTCCCTGCACGAGAAGAAGCAGCATGTCTTCAATGTCTTGGATCCGAAGTCTGTGGAAGTCGCCTTCTTTGAACTTTTAAAGTATGTCGTCATCCCTCCGTACAGTAATCGAGTCAAGATGCTTGTAGTTTTGCCATTTCGACTATTTCCCACCTTTATGACAGCATAATTCTCATTTTGAGTAGACGCCAACGATTTGATTCCCTTAGTGGTCTCAAATGCATTGAATTGTCTTCTCGCGTTTGCCACAATGTGAGATTCCCTAGAGAGCAAATTGTTCGTAGTTGAACTATCATTTGACTCCACATTAGTTGGGCACTAAGCTTCTATCCCAAGAAATATGCCGTAATCTGCAGCCAACGTCTTCGTAATGAAGTAGAGTATGGAGGTTTTTGACTCACCACTACGTAGTACTCAAGTCCCGTTATTGATGAAGTGTAGAAACGGTAAAACATGGACGACCTGATAAAATTTGGAACCAACGGTAGTGGCTGTCGCAGATCATGAGGATATTTGGCGGCTTGTTTGGGGTTGAACCAGTTCCAATTTTTTCTGTTGTGGCTTTGTAGACTTCTTCACAAAAGTATTCAAGTTCAGTCAAACTCTTGCATGTTCCTTTCATCAGCTCAAATGTTGGACCTGCTAACAATTCAGGTGTTAGTGTTTTAACATTTAGCCGGTTCATCACAAAAGCGGAGAAGTCAAATGTAGTGTCTGTTAGTCATTGAATGACCTCCGAGGGTCATTGTCATCATTGCCAGATTGCTCTTAGCCAAAGTTGGAACAGATGTCATGAACGGCAGGTACAGATGTTCCATGCATGACAGGAGAAGGTAGTCTTTAGGTTATTGAAACCTTCAGAAGATGAGGAACCATCGTATTCCTGCTTGTTCATCAATGGACAACACTGTTTCAAACCCTGGTGTGGCAAGACGTGCCCAAAGACAATCTGTAGTTTGCATAGTGTCCTCTACCGGAGCAGATTGGCTAGCAGATTGCTTGTGAGTCTTAGAACCTGTAGTAGTCTTTCCTGCTGTCGTGGTTGTCGTTTCTCTTGGAGCACTGGTAGATTCAGGTTCTTTTCCTGACCTTCTTCTTTTGGACCCCCGGTCTGTTCCAGCGGAGGGTTCTTGATCATCATCTGCTCCATCTATGGGGAGGTCTTTTGATTGTGACCGTATCGCCATAAGTATCTAGCAGAATTTGTCTGGCTTCATACGCATCAACTAATGCCTTGTAGAGCTGCCTTTGAATGTCTGACCTGTTGATGAGAAGTTTTAGCTTCCATCCTTGTCAATTAAAGATCTTTTTCAGCTCTATTTTCTGAAAGATTAAGCAAGCTGACAGCATGGGACACGTCTTGGCTTCCTTGACGAGCGTACCAGAACCTCATACTCGAGCTGTTCGTTTACTTAACTTTCTAATTTTTTGGAGTGGTCTTCGAGACTATCTTTCTTTGACTTGTTCCTGAAATACTTTCTTCATTTCCTTCATCTATTGAATCAAAGGAATGTTGATTTTTAGTATAGAGCCCTCTCTCAAAAAGCATTCCTTTCATACTTCATTTTGAACTGCAACAACTACTGGCTTCCTCAGTTTATTTTGCCAGATACTGTCAACGAGCCAGGAATGGAAGAGAGTGCTCAGCATATTGATTTGAGTTTGTTCTGAATTCCGAGAAGTTGTCTTCTAAGGCTTTTAGTCTTGTTATCGAAAACCCAACAACGAAGCAATGTCAGAAAGATTTTTGAAGTGGGGAACTTGGAGTTGTAGCCCGGTGTCAGGATTGTGGTTGTTGTAATATGAAATGAAGAAGGATTTGGTGTTGGAGGACGATTTGGTTGGGGCAAAGAAGATGGCTCCACAATGGTAATGAACAGGAATATCTGTTAGAGACGGTGGGCCTCAAGCTTTGTTGTACAAATATAGCATCAACACCGATATCTTGATTTGGATTTAACATGTTAGACGAAAGCCCCCGATGATACGGAAGAACACTGTTGTTGACCCAACGAGGATTTTACCGGAGTTAGGGTCACATGAGTAATCTTCAATTTGGCTGGGTTGCTTAAACCTGGAGCAATATAACATCTGTCATTACCTCATCTCTTCCTTCAAGATTGGCATTGGTATCTTTGTCCGCCTTATTTCCTTGGTCCTCTACATATGTATCTCTTCAGACCGACTTTTCCTCCTTCAGTAAAATAAAAACCCCCTCCCCAAAAATCTCAATCCTTCAAAATCATTGTCACTTTCTTCATCATCTGAGGATGACACACGAGAGGGTGTATTAAACTATTGGATCGAAGGAATCATCTTCATCTGTTCCTCTTCAATGTGTTATTTCATCATAATGAGTAGTTGAGCTTTGTTGAAGGAAATCATCACCATCAACTCTGAATCAGTCTATGCTTCATCATCATCATCTTGAACGTTTTTTCATCATCCGTTAATTTTTAACATCATTAGCCTCATCTTGAGCATTCTGCATCATCGTCATTTTTATCATCAAGCCTTTTATTTTTGATCATCTTCACTCGACTTCCAGGAGATTAACATCAACATGAGTCAAAATCAGGTGCATCGAACCCCAGGATGAAACACCAGTTTCCTTCATCTGTATCGACCCGCTGCATAAGAGTTGTAAGTCCTTCTTTATACGCATCTCTGGTGATCTGTCTTATGCTCCAGCATCCTGTCAACACTGCCTCAGAGATAGACCTCTAACTCGTTTAAGCCTTCTGCTTTCCTTTTCCCCACTTCTTTTCTTTCTTTTCCTTGGGACTGTGGGAGGCTTCTGCTTAGTGGTTGTATTTGTATCAGCTTTCTTCTTACTTCCTTTCGACATGTCGGAATCAGCAACACCTTGGACATGCATTTACTTGAGTACTTGTATGAGGAATAAATTAGCTCAGATCTTACCCGTGAGAATCAATTGCTGATCAAATCTCTACTCATAACCTCTCTCTGGCTATCATTTAACTAACCGTCTTGTAGGCTTTTTGAAGTAACCACTGATGAAGTAAACCGTATACCAAACTTGAAACTGAAAGTAAAATTTCCCGTTCTTGTGACTTAAGCTTGCGCTAATGTTGGAAGAACGGTGTAGAGAATTTGTGCTCCAAGCAAATCTCTAAGTACTCAATACTCTACCCAAAGTATGAGACTTTCATCACCTCTTGCGATCATCCACAACGTCTTAGCGTGTGACACTGAGTACTACAACGTAACTCCTTTAAGTGATAGTTAACCAGGTCATCAACCATCCACCCCTTGATTGCTGGAAACTAGATAAACCAAGACTTCAACTTAAATTAAGCTCGAGCAAGTTATCATTGAAAGTCATGCATCCAGCCAACCCGACTATCAAGATAAAATAAGAACACACCTTCAAAAAATGCCACTTCAATCTCAAATAAGTGATACCTGATTCAACTTCGTGATCACTTGTCAACGTAATCCAAATCTTTAGCCGTTTTGACATTTTAGTGAATCTTATTCGGATCGTTTTTAGTGTTATGCATCGTGTTTGTTGTGTTTTTAGTTATCAATTAACGTTCACGGGATTTTACAATTCTATGACTTAAACCGTAAAAAGAAATGACTTTTACGGGATTTTACTAAATCAAGAAAAAACCGTGAATAAAAAATGTTGTTGGTGAAATCGTTGTTGAACTTGAAGTACGTGAGCTTTTGTTGGCGAAAAATGAGCTTACGAGGACAAACGGTGCAAAACCGGTTAACTTGGAAGGGTTTAAAAGGTTAATAATGAAAATAAGGACCAACGGTGCAAAACTGTTTCAAATATAGGGGTTAATAAACCAATAAAGAACGAATGGTGAATTGGTTATGAAATCCAGGGGCCAAAGTTGCCAATTTCGAAATAATTTTGAATTATATAAAACAAAACACACGTCCCTCCTGTTTTCCTTTTCTTCTTCGATTGAAAATTCACCACAAATGAAACGAATTTAAATCATGTCTCGCGGAATGCTACGGTGATCGTCGGTTACATGTAAATACACCACGAAGATCGAAACGACGACACGATCACAACGGTGTATGTCTTGAGTCCCGTAGATTAACGATACTCAAAACCGAAAAAACCGAAATAAAACTTAAACGTGTATGTATTTTTTCCTTGTTTTACTGGTTCGGTTGCAAAAAAATTTAGATCGGTTCCTCAAGGTTTCGACTAGTTCGGTTGTCGAATGATAACCTCGTTCGGTTGATGAAGAATCAACTGGTTCGGTTCGAGTTGAAAGTTTGACTCGTTCGACTCCTTCTATGACTAGTTCGGTTTCTTTTTAAAATGACTAGTACGGATGCTATTGAAACAGATAATTAGCTCGGTTCCCTCAAGGTTGAACTGCGTTCGGTTCACTATTCAGGGTCATCAAAGATTGAGACTAGTTTGGTTGATGAAGGTGTGTACTTGTTCGGTGCTTGGCTTCTTTCTAGTTCGGCACAATTAGATCGGTTCCAACAGAATATCAAACACCTTGTATGCGACTTCTTTTTTTCTCTTCGTTTCAGCCGAGTTTGAACTTGTTTCATTCCACAAACCTTGTAAATCACCAATAAGCTCAACCAAAATAATAAGCTTTAAATATGCTCGACAATAAGCTTTTAAGCGTTTAAAACATTTTGTGTTTTTAAGCTCAAAATCTCTAAAAGAAACTGAATAAGCAGACATAGTTAACAAAACTTGGTGTCTCTCCTTTTTTTTTCAAACTAAAAACACACCCTTTTGTTGACTAACCAATTCGCGACCCGACTGTTAACATACCCAATAGAGAAAAAAATTATTAATGTGAACATGAAGCACAAAATATTATGAAAAAAAAATTGTGTATTTTGTAAAAGTTGACATGTAACGATTAGAAAAAAAATAATCAAGAGAAAAGAAAAGAAATTGAGCCACGTTAAACCGAAACCAATAATCTCAATAATAAGCCAAAAATAAGCTCAAAAACCACAACGAAAACACAAACACAATGAAAAAACTAAAGGAACCAAGATAGAACCATGGCTCTTGATACCAATTGAAGAAACATGTAATCTTATGATCAAACCAACAACAAGAGTGAGATGTGGGTTGTGATGTTAGAGATATAAATGGATGAAAATGGTGAAGTTTATTAAGATGGAATGGTGACAAATGGGAACAGACCAACCCCTCTCCTAGGCCTAGGAGAGGGATTAAAATACTTCCTATTGTGGCCGGTCCCATGGGGTTCTAATGGGCTTCCCATGGGTCTTGGGCCGAACTAGATTACTAATCTAATCATTACATAAACTACGAGCTAAGACTATTACAACTTGGAAGTGACCGACACTTTTCGTGTTTCCAACATAGTGCATAATAGGCTCAAGCCTGGTTTGTGAGTTTAAGGTATTAGAATAATAAACCATAATCAACGAGGTTTTATTCAATTATCTAACATTGGTATCAAAGCTCAAACATCTAACTCTCCTCAATTAACAAAATACCAGATCTCAAAAAACCCTAAAAAATTTTCTCACGTCATATTAACAAAGGCGCCTGCTGTGAAAACCGGATCAACCTTCAAAAAGAAAGCAAAGAAGATCCGGACCAATGTTACCTTCCATCGTCCAAAGACATTGAAGACTCATAGGAACCCTAAGTATCCTCGTATCAGTGCACCACCAAGAAACAAGTTGGACCAGTATACCCTTTGACTAGTAAGTCTGCTATAAAGAAGAATGAGGATAACAACACGTTGGTTTTAAGGATAAGGATCTCTCATTTCCTATTGAACATAGAGGTAATAGTTCTCTTTTTATGTGATTGTACATTTGATTAAAATAATCAAATATACAATCAGATAAACAGAACATTACCTATCATGTTCAAATGAACATGAGAGGGTCTTTTTCCTGGTTTTAATATTAGAGATACTATTACTTTATCTATTAGCATAGTAATATTTGTCTTTTATTTATAAAAAAGTTAGTTGTTTTATTGTTTGTTTGTTAGTTGATTGTTCGTACGACTTTGTTACCAGTCGACTAAAGTTGACTGTTGGTACCAGTCCCTAAAGTCGACCGTTTTGTTACGGTGTTGTTACCAGTCGACTTAGCCGACCGTTGTACCCAGTTTGAACCTAAAGTCTATCCGTCTGGTACGGTTTTGTTAGGGGGGGGAAAAACAAACGAGTCAACTAAAGTTATGCGTTTATCACGTTAATGTTTTTTTTTTCTTCAAGCTTTCGCGATTCCCCCACTCAGACTGCGGGGGTTATTAGTGGATAATAGGCCCAAGGCCGGTTTGTGGGTTTATTATATTAGGATTTTACCATTATAAATGATGGTCAATAATAAATCATAACCAACGAGATTTATTCATTGTCTAACACTCTAACATAAATATCTATTTTCATTCTTCGTATATAATCTTTTAAGATCGTTACATACATAAAGCCCGAATAAAAGCCCAGCAATCAGATAACAACCCAGTGACAACAAGTTCCAGATTAAAAACCTTAAACTATGTACTAGCATTAACGGTCATCATTGCTAGGTACCTTAAATTTCAAATCTCGAACAACCCTTTTCCCTCAACTTATTATACTAGATGAATATCCGCGTAAAACGACGGTGTATAACGGCAAATAATTATATTTGTGAAATCATGATCCTAATTCGACCCTTGATGCAAATCATGTGTTTTTTAGAAATACAAAGCGCGTGTTTTTTAAAGTTAGTATAGTATGTGTTTTTGAAAAGTTGACAAAATTTAAAATTAATCCAAGTTAAGGTGTATTAAGGGACATTAAGAGTAATTTAAGCAAACTACGTTAATTTAAGGTTTTAAAAAAGAGATACACTCTTGATAAGTAGTATCCCATCATCCATCATGAACCCACCTTAAGACGTCTTAGTATACGTCTCCGGCTTAGCTAACCTTTGTTATACCCATAACCCATTAACTACTTAGAGTGTATTTGGCGTAGAGCTTTTATGAGCATTGATCGGTGAGCAATTGAGCGTTAGCATTTTAGGACTTGAGAATTTAAAAAAGCTAGTTTACACATTAGATTGTTAGCACGATATTATTTATATTACTAATGGACCCTAAACCAACAAAACGGGTTTGAGCCAATTTTATTCCACTAATAATGATTAGGTGGTTTCTTTAGACATCTAAGGCGACTAACAGCTCGCTGCCACTGCTACTACTACTTTATGCGGCTTGCTGTTGCTACCATATGCTATTTTCTTGCAAAACACACTCTTAATCGAAAATGAGAGAAATTATTTTGGTCCATATCTAGCAATTCGAATCCCAGTTGGAAAACTCTTGTTAAGAACTTTACTGGTCCCTCGTGCCACGGCCTACAATTTTCAAATAAATTAACCTTATCGTGCATTTTATTATAAATAGATGTTTACTTGTTTATAAGTTGTCGGGGTTTTTTGTTTTGTTAACTGTCTATGACCAAATGCCCGAATGATAAACGATTGAGGCAGCAACGATGCCTTTGAATCATGTTTTTTAGCGAAAGGAGCTGGGTAAACATGACTCGCCTTTGCGGTTTTCTTGTTGATATGGCAATCCACTAGTAAATCGATGAAGGTTCCAACGGGACTTATAGCAAGTTTATGTAGATGTCATTACACAAGTAAGACTATTAACCAAAATCGTATAAAAACATAATTTTTTTTTTTGGGACTTTTTTCGGGTTTTATTTTATTAAGGCATTTTATCGAACAATTGGCAAGGAGATAGTGGACTTATGTTTGGACCGAATCTCGACGTTTGTTGTCCATCCTCATAACTCGGTTTTGTCTACTCATTCGCTGCTTGAGCATACTGATGTTTCGGTTCATCTGATAACGAGCTCTTTATGTATACTGTAGTAAGTCGTCATATATTGAGAGGCCGATGTTAATCACTAAACCTGAATAGGCTTGGTTCGCCAGGTATTTCGAAAAATCCTGAGTTAAGAAGATTTTGTTTGACTTTTTTATTAGGATTTTGACCAAATATGTAAATGGCTTTTGGTTTATTAGGTTCTTACATCATTGTCAAGCATCATTACGGTTTTGAGACGTGCTATTTGAAGGTTATAGTGACCGAGTTTCAGACGAATTGGTCCCATATCCGAGGATTCATTTCATGCTTTCCGTATATGCGCCTGTTCTGCAGAGAAAGCGTATCATGAACAGTTATCTGTTGCTGTGAAAGTTAACACCGCTTTTGAGCCGTCTTCCATGATGGCAAAATGTGATCCTCGTCATGGAAATGCATGGCTTGTTTGATGTATAGTGGATTATGGTTTCAGAAGACGTGAAATGCAGCGTTGGCTACTAGCAAGACTAAAGAAGGACTATTCAGTTTGTTGATTGGTGTCCGACTGAGTTCAAGTGTTGGATTAATTATCAGCCACCTACTGTGGTTTCTGGTGGTGATTTGGCTAAGGTTCAGAGGGCGATTTGTATGATATCTAATTCAACTAGTTTTGCTGAGGTGTTTTTCAGGATTGATTATAAGCTTGATTTGATGTAGCTAAGAGGGCGATTTGTATGATATCTAATTCGACTAGTGTTGCTGAGGTGTTTTCCAGGATTGATCATAAGCTTGATTTGATGTATGCTAAGAGGGCGATTTGTATGATATCTAATCCGTTTTATAATTGATCATTTGATATGTATCAAAATTTGTTGTGTTGTAAGTTAACTTCACTATAGATGCTGGCTATGTGACGCGAAAAACACAATATGAATATCTTCACATTCAAAAATGCATCTCAACACCCATAGAGAAACATCCTACTTTGATCAAAGAGAGAGGCTCTTCAATTTTACAAAAACCGCTCTACTCTCTTTGTAAATATTTTATTAGCGAAAGAAGCGCCACATAATCTAAATCGCTAGAAGTAAGTAGCTCACTAGCTCTACATGTCACTTAGCATCATATCATCTCCTGCCTTGCAATTCAACACCTGAAATTGAAATTGTATAATCAAATCAGTATGTGCAGTATCAAATTTCAGAAACAGATGAAAACTCAAATGATCATAGGGGGGGCCAAATATACCAGCTCCCCGTTAATTAAACCAAGCAATGTTTTTGTAGCTTGTAGCTAAATCAACATTATGGGAGAAAGGGATTATTAGTTTCAAGACACAGGAAGAAAAATAATTAGCAACATAGTACAGAACATGCGATGATTAATAAACATAAGAAGCAAAGCTTAATATATTACAAACCTTAGATGCCACATACACATATACAAAAACCAAAATATATGTTGTGCGCACATAATCTTACATACATAACACATATATACAGATGTATATACACGCGATAAGATTTCAAAAATAGAAAGAAAACCAACATGTTGCGCGTGTTCATGGTTCAGTCCTCGCCACAGCTTTGCCACTAAGAGGAGAAGCTGGCCGCGAAAATATCACAACATTAACATCCACCACATCCGATCCACAAACTTTATACGCAACACAAAAACACTCGCCTATATACCTCTCCAAAATGCGAATCCTCCAATCTATTCTCTATCAATCTGGTTACAACACGTCGTTTCCTTCACACTAGGCCACTTGTTCACCTTCAAAACTACAGATTTTATGGAGAGGTAACTCTCCATATCAACTGAGGGACGATGAATCACGTCAGTTTCAAACTGTTTTCGAACACCCTTCACGTTGATTTTTTTATGACATGTAACTTTTTTCTAGTGATTGCTTAAATGCAGTCAGGATGACTAATGATTGTTATTTAGTTTAGCTAATATAGGGGGGGCGTAACAAAGATATGATATGATATGTTCAAAGTAATGCAATGTTTATATAGGGTGAGAAAATATGGGAGGACACGTGTCGGTTTGAGCGTATGAGACTAGAAAACGTTGAATGCCGTTGGCTTTCGGCTCATCTTTAGCCACGTTGCATGGGTCACTTGGTCATGTTTTTCTAACTAACTTGTTTTTTTAATACATGTCTTGATCAAGACATAAACAAAATAATGTATTCATTTAGTTGTAGCATCGTTGTTATGGGCGCATAAATATTAGTATTTGGTCGTGATTAGTTATATGCTTTATTTTATTTTAACTATGGTTTCCAACACATACAAGGACTAATCCACGAGTTTAAACCCATCGCACAGCAAACTTCGACCGAGGAAAAGCTCCTCCCTATTTTAGGAGGTTTAGCGTGCTACTAACAAGATCGTTGCATCTAGCAAGAATTGAACGTGATATCTCACACATTTTAAAGTGATAGCTCACACAATCCTTTCTTTTGACATTAGCCATAGTTATATACTTATATTAATGCGATGTTTTAACATCGGTTTTAGTTAATAGTGTTTTGATGATCAAAGCCGTTCTGGGTTCACAGTGGCTGTCGGATTATCAAGTACATAGATTTTTTATGCAAAAAATAGGAGAGTTTCTAATTGTACTTACACGTTATTTTCCGCTAATCGGACACATTCTTTGTCAACTTATGTTATTGCTTATTGTTGGCAATATGTTTTTATTGACATCGAGGCATAAAGTTAGATAGAATACACTCTGCGTTTTAGTCTGACAAAAAAGAGATTATGTACGGTAATTCAAAAGAGTTGTACTTGCCGTTTTGCCTGAAGGTGGGTTTATAACATGTGGTCACAATTTCTCTCTTCCCATATACTACCTCCGTCTCATAATTATAGTCCAGTATTGACTTTTTAAGTCTTTATTTTTTAACTTTGACCTTACGTATTATTTTTTGTGTTATATAAAATTTGTTGCAAAATATATGAATGTATTGAGTTTTAAATGTATATTCATCGGTATAATTTTCATCAAGTATTATATAACACAAACAAACATATTTAATGTCAAAGTTAAAAAATAAAGACTTAAAAAGTCAATACTGAACTATAATTATGAGACGGAGGTAGTATATGGGAAGAGAGAAATTGTGACCACATGTTATAACCACACATCAGGCAACCGGCAAGTATCACTCATTTTGAATTAACGACATGAATCTCTTTTTTGTAGGACTAAAACACCGAGTGTATTCTATCAACTTTAATGCCTCTATGTCAATAAAAACATATTGCAACAAAAGCAATAACATAAGTTGACAAAGAAAGTGTCGATAGCGGAAATAACGTGCAAGTACAATTCGAAACTCTCTATATTTGCATAAAATCAATGTACTAAAATCCGACAGCCAAGTGAACCAGAAACCGGCTTGATCATCAAAACACTTTAACTAAAACCGATTTTAAAACATCGCATAATATAAGTATATAACTAATGGCCTAATGTCAAAAGGATTTGTGGCTATCACTTTAAAATGTGTGAGATCTCAAGTTCAATTCTTGCTAGATGCAAACAATCTTGTAGTAGCCACGCTAACCTCCTAAAAAGGGAGAGCTTTACCTGGTAGAAGTTTGTGTGGCGATGGGTTTAAACCTCGTGGATTAGTCATGTATGTGTTGGAAACCATAGTTAAAAAAAAATAAAGCATATAACTAATCACGACCAAATACTAATATTTATGCGCCCATAACAACGATGCTACAACTAAATGAATACATTATTTTGTTTATGTCTTGATCAAGACATGTATTAAAAAAACAAGTTAGTTAGAAAAACATGACCAAGTGACCCATGCAACGTGGCTAAAGATGAGCCGAAAGCCAACGGCATTCAACGTTTTCTAGTCTCATACGCTCAAACCGACACGTGTCCTCCCATATTTTCTCACCCTATATAAACATTGCATTACTTTGAACATATCATATCATATCTTTGTTACGTATATTAGCTAAACTAAACTAACAATCACTTAGTCATCATGACTGCATTTAAGCAATCACTAGAAAAAAACGTTACATGTCATAAAAAATCAAACGTTAAGGTGTTCGAACAGTTTGAAACTGACCGTGATTCATCGTCCTCAGATGATATGGAGAGTTACTCTCCAAAATCTGTTGTTTTGAAGGTGAACAAGTGGCCTAGTGTGAAGGAACGACGTGTTCGTAACCAGATTGAGAGAATAAGATTGGAGGATTCTCATTTAGGAGAGGATATAGGCGAGTGTTTGGTTGCGTATAAGGTTTGTGCATCGGATGTGGTGGATGTTAATGTTATGATATTTTCGCGGCCAGCTTCTCCTCTTAGTGGCAAAGCTGTGGCGAGGACTGAACCATGAACACCGCAACTGTGGTTTTCTTCTATTTTTTGAAATCTTATCGCGTGTATATACATCTGTATATATGTGTTATGTATGTAAGATTATGTGCGCACAACATATATTTTGGTTTTTGTATATGTGTATGTGCATCTAGGTTTGTAATATATATAAGCTTTGCTTCTTATGTATATTAATCCAAACAGCATGTTCTGTACTATGTTCGCTAATATTTTGTGTCTGAACTAATAACCCCTTTCTCCCAATAATGTTGATTTAGCTCCAAGCCTACAAAACATTGCTTTGGTAATTACGGGTGCTGATATATTTGTATGATCATTTGAGTTTTCATCTGTTTCTGAAATTTGATACTGCACATACTGATTTGATTATACGAATTTCAATTTCAGGTGTTGAATTGCAAGGCAGGAGATGATATGATGCTAAGTGACATGTAGAGCTAGTGAGCTACTTACTTCTAGCGATTTAGATTATGTGGCGCTTCTTTCGCTAATAAAATATTTACAAAGAGAGTAGAGCGGTTTTTGTAAAATTGAAGAGCCTCTCTCTTTGATCAAGTAGGATGTTTCTCTATTGGGTGTTTGAGATTGCATTTTGAATGTGATGATATCATATTGTGTTTTCGAGTCACATAGCCAGCATCTATAGTGAAGTTAACTTACAAACACAACAAATTTTGATACACATCAAAAGATCAATTATTAAACGGATTTAGATATCATACAAATCGCCCTCTTAGCATACATCAAATCAAGCTTATGATCAATCCTGGAAAACACCTCAGCAACACTAGTCGAATTAGATATCATACAAATCGCCCTCTTAGCTACATCAAATCAAGCTTATAATCAATCCTGAAAAACACCTCAGCAAAACTAGTTGAATTAGATATCATACAAATCGCCCTCTGAACCTTAGCCAAATCACCACCAGAAACCACAGAAGGTGCTGATAATTAATCCAACACTTGAACTCAGTCGGACACCAATCAACAAACTGAATAGTCCTTTTAGTCTTGATAGTAGCCACAGCTGCATTCACGTCTTTATGAACCATATCACTATACATCAAACAACAAGCCATGCATTTCCATGACGAGGATCACATTTTGCCATCATGGAAGACGGCTCAAAAGCGGTGTTAAATTTCACAGCAACAGATAACTGTTCATGATACGCTTTCTCTGCAGAACAGGCGCATATACGGAAAGCATGAAATGAATCCTCGGATATGGGACCAATTCGTCTGAAACTCGGTCACATCAACCTTCAAAGCACCGTCAAACCGTAATGATGCTGACAATGATGTAAGCACCTATAAAACCAAAAGCGCATTTACATATTTGGTCAAAATCCTAATAAAAAAGTCAAACAAAATCTTCTTAACTCAGGCATTTCTTCGAATACCTGGGATACAAGCCTATTCAGATTAGTATAAATCGGCCTCTCAATATCTGACGACTTACTACAGATATCATAAAGAGCCTCGTTATCAAGAAGAACCGAAACATCAGTATGCTCAAGCAGCGAATGAGTAGACAAAACCGAGTTATGAGGATGGACAACAAACGTCGAGATTCGGTCAAAACATAAGTCCACTATCTCCTTGCCAATTGTTCGATAAAATGCCTTAATAAAATAAAACCCGCAAAAAGTCCCAAAAAAAAAAAATATGTTTTTATACGATTTTGGTTAAACTGCTTACTTGTGTAATGACATCTAGCAAAATTGCCTATAAGTCCCCGTTGGAACCTCATCGATTACAGTGGATTCCATATCAACAAAAACCGCAAGCGAGACATGTTTACCAGCTCCCTTTTCGCTAAAAAACATGTTCAAAGCATCGTTGCTGCCTCCAATCGTCTTATCAATCGCCATTTGTCCCTCAACCAGTAACACACAAAAAACCCCACAATTATAAACAAGTAAACATCATATTATAATAAAATGCACGATAAAGGGTTTATTTATTTGAACATGAAGGCCGTGGCCGAGACAGTAAAGTTCTTAACAAGAGTTTCCAACTTGGATTCCGACTTGGCCGATATGGACCAAAATACATTCTCTCATTTTCGATTAAGAGTGTGTTTTGCAAAAGTAGCGGTAGCAACAGCAAGCCGCACTAAGTAGTAGTAGCAGTGAGCAGCGAGCAGTAGTCGCCCGTAGATGTCTAAATTAACCACCTAATCATTATTAGTGGATAAATAGGCTCAAACCCGTTTGTGGGTTTAGGGTCCATTAGAAATATGACATAATATAACGGGCTAACAATCATAATGTGTAAACTAGCTTTTAAATTCTCAACGCTCCTAAATGCTAACGCTCAATGCTCACCGATCAATGCTCATAAAAGCTCTACGCCAAATACACTCTAAGTAGTTAATGGGTTATGGGTATAACAAAGGTTAGCTAAGCCGGAGACGTATACTAAGACGTCTTAAGGTGGGTTCATGATGGATGATGGGATACTACTTATCAAGAGTGTATCTCTTTTTTAAAACCTTAAATTAACGTGTTTTCTATAAATACTCTTAATGTTCCCTTAAATTAGACACCGAATCTTGGATTACTTTTTAAATTTTGTCAACTTTTCAAAAACACATACTATACTAACTTTAAAAAACACGCGCTTTGTATTTCTAAAAACACATGATTTGCATCAAGGGTCGAATTAGGATCATGATTTCACAAATATAATTATTTGCCGTTATACACCGTCGTTTTACGCGGATATTCATCTAGTATAATAAGTTGAGGGAAAAGGGTTGTTCGAGATTTGAAATTTAAGGTACCTAGCAATGATGACCGTTAATGCTAGTACATAGTTTAAGGTTTTTAATCTGGAACTTGTTGTCACTGGGTTGTTATCTGATTGCTGGGCTTTTATTCGGGCTTTATGTATGTAACGATCTTAAAAGATTATATACGAAGAATGAAAATAGATATTTATGTTAGAGTGTTAGACAATGAATAAATCTCGTTGGTTATGATTTATTATTGATCATCATTTATAATGGTAAAATCTAATAAAATATACCCACTAACCCGGCCTTGGGCCTATTATCCACTAATAACCCCCGCAGTCTGAGTGGGGGAATCGCGAAAGCTTGAAGAAAAAAAAAACATTAACGTGATAAACGCATAACTTTAGTTGACTCGTAACAAAACCGTACCAACGGTCGACTTTAGTCAACTGGTACCAACGGTCGGCTAAGTCGACTGGTAACAACACCGTAACAAAACGGCCGACTTTAGGGACTGGTACCAACAGTCAACTTTAGTCGACTGGTAACAAAGTCGTACCAACAATCAACTAACAAACAAACAATAAAACAACTAACTTTTTTATAAATAAAAGACAAATATTACTATGCTAATAGATAAAGTAATAGTATCTCTAATATTAAAACCAGGAAAAAGACCCTCTCATGTTCATTTGAACATGAGAGGTAATGTTCTGTTTATCTGATTGTACATTTGATTATTTTAATCAAATGTACAATCACATAAAGCAGAACATTACCTCTCATGTTCAAATGAACATGAGAGGATCCTTATCCTTAAAACCAACGTGTTGTTATCCTCATTCTTCTTTATAGCAGACTTACTAGTCAAAGGGTATACTGGTCCAACTTGTTTCTTGGTGGTGCACTGATACGAGGATACTTAGGGTTCCTATGAGTCTTCAATGTCTTTGGACGATGGAAGGTAACATTGGTCTACTTCTTTGCTTTCTTTTTGAAGGTTGATCCGGTTTTCACAGCAGGCGCCATTGTTAAATGACGTGGAAAATTTTTAGGGTTTTTTTAGATCGGTATTTGATAATTGAGGAGAGGGTTAGTGTTTGGTCTTTGATACCATGTTAGATAATGAATAAACCTCGTTGATTATGGTTTATTATTCTAATACCTTAAACTCACAAACCAGGCTTGAGCCTATTATGCACTATGTTGGAAACACGAAAAGTGTCGGTCACTTCCAAGTTGTAATAGTCTTAGCTCGTAGTTTATGTAATGATTAGATTAGTAATCTAGTTCGGCCCAAGACCCATGGGAAGCCCATTAGAACCCATGGGCCGGCCACAATAGGAAGTATATAATCCCTCTCCAAGGCTAGGAGAGGGGTTGGTTGTTCCATTTGTCACATTCCATCTTAATAAACTTCACCCATTTTCCATCCATTCTATCTCTAACATCACAACCCACATCTCACTCTTGTTGTTGGTTTGATCATAAGATTACATGTTTCTTCAATTGGTATCAAGAGCCATGGTTCTATCTTGGTCCCTTTAGTTTTTTCATTGTGTTTATGGTTTTCGTTGTGGTTTTTAGCTTATTTTTGGCTTATTATTGAGATTATTGGTTTCGGTTTAACGTGGCTCAATTTCTTTTCTTTTCTCTTGATTATTTTATTTTCTAATCGTACATGACAACTTGTTTACAAAAAACACAATTTTTTTTTTTTCATAATAGCGTGTGCTTCAATGTTCACTAAATAATTTGTTTTCCTATTGGGCTTATGATCAACAGTGGGTGCGAATTGGTTAGTCAACAAAAGGGTGTGTTTTTAGTTTGAAAAAAAAGGAGAGACACCAAGTTTTGTTAACTATGTCTGCTTATTCAGTTTCTTTTACGAGATTTTGAGCTTAAAAACACAAAATGTTTTAAACGCTTAAAAGCTTTATTGTCGATGCTATTTAAAGCTTCTAATTTTTGGTTTGAGCTTATAGGTGCTTTACAAGGTTTGTGTATGATCAAGTTCAAACTCGGCTGAAACGAAGAGAAAAAAAGAAGTCGCATACAAGGTGTTTGATATTCTGTTGGAACCGATCTAATTGTGCCGAACTAGAAAGAAGCCAAGCACCGAACAAGTACACACCTTCATCAACCGAACTAGTCTCAATCTTTGATGACCCGAACTAGTGAACCGAACGAGTTCAACCTTGAGGAACCGATCTAGTTGTTTCAATAGCAACCGAACGAGTCATTTTAAAAGAAACCGAACTAGTCATAGAAGGAGTCGAACGAGTCAAACTTTCAACTCGAACCGAACCAGTTGATTCTTCATCAACCGAACGAGGTTATCATTCGACAACCGAACTAGTCGAAACCTTGAGGAACCGATCTAAATTTTTTTTTGCAACCGAACCAGTAAAACAAGGAAAAAATACATACACGTTTAAGTTTTATTTCGGTTTTTTCGGTTTTGAGTATCGTTAATCTACGGGACTCAAGACATACACCGTTGTGATCGTGTCGTCGTTTCGATCTTCGTGGTGTATTTACATGTAACCGACGATCACCGTAGCATTCCGCGAGACATGATTTAAATTCGTTTCATTTGTGGTGAATTTTCAATCGAAGAAGAAAAGGAAAACAGGAGGGACGTGTGTTTTGTTTTATATAATTCAAAATTATTTCGAAATTGGCAACTTTGGCCCCTGGATTTCATAACCAATTCACCATTCGTTCTTTATTGGTTTATTAACCCCTATATTTGAAACAGTTTTGCACCGTTGGTCCTTATTTTCATAATTTAACCTTTAACCCTTCCAAGTTAACCGGTTTTGCACCGTTTGTCCTCGTAAGCTCATTTTTCGCCAACAAAAGCTCACGTACTTCAAGTTCAACAACGATTTCACCAACAACATTTTTTATTCACGGTTTTTTCTTGATTTAGTAAAATCCCGTAAAAGTCATTTCTTTTTACGGTTTAAGTCATAGAATTGTAAAATCCCGTGAACGTTAATTGATAACTAAAAACACAACAAACACGATGCATAACACTAAAAACGATCCGAATAAGATTCACTAAAACGTCAAAACGGCTAAAGATTTGGATTACGATGACAAGTGATCACGAAGTTGAATCGGGTATCACTTATTTGAGATTGAAGTGGCATTTTTCGAAGGCGTGTTCTTATTTTATCTTGAAGTCGGGGTTGGCTGGATGCATGACTTTCAATGATAACTTGCTCGAGCTTAATTTTAAAGTTGAAGTCTTGTGGTTTTTCTAGTTTCAGCATCAAGGGTGGATGGTTTGAATGACCCTGTTAACTATCACTTAAAGGAGTTACGTTGTAGTACTCAGTGTCACACGCTAAGACGTTGTGGATGATCAGAAGAGGTGATGAAAGTCTCATACTTTAGGTGGAGTATTGAGTATCTTAGAGATTCATGAGCCACAAATTCTCTACACCGTTCTTCCAACATTAGCGCAAGCTTAAGTCACAAGAACGGGAAATTTTACTTCAGTTTCAAGTTTGGTATATCTGGTTTACTTCATCAGTGGTTACTTCAAAAAGCCTACAAGACGGTTGGTTAAATGATAGCCAGAGAGAGGTTATGAGTAGAGATTTGATCAGCAATTGATTCTCACGGGGAAGATCGAGCCAATTTTATTCCTCATACAAGTACTCAAGTAAATGCATGTCCAAGGTGTTGCTGATTCCGACATGTCGAAAGGAAGTAAGAAGAAAGCTGATACAAATACAACCACTAAGCAGAAGCCTCCCACAGTCCCCAAAGAAAAGAAAGAAAAGAAGTGGGGAAAAGGAAAGCAGAAGGCTAAAGAGTTAGAGACTATCTCTGAGGCAGTGATACATAAGTTATCAACTCAAGACAATCACCAAGAGAAGCCGTAAAGAGACTTACAACTCTTATGCCACGGTCGATACAGATGAAGGAACTGGTGTTTCACCAGGGGTTCCCGATGCACCTGATTATGACTCAGATGATGTTATCTCCTGGAAGTCGAGTGAAGATGATCAAGCTGATGATAAAAATGACGATGATGAGAATGCTCAAGATGATGCAAATGAATGATACAAATCAACGATGATGCAAAACGTTCAAGAAGATGATGATGAAGCAATAGACTGAATCAGAAGAGGATGGTGATGAATTTCTTCATCAAAGCTCACTACTCATAGATATGAAATAAACACATGAAGAGGAAACAGATGATGATGATTCCTTCGATCCAATATTCTTACACCTCTCGTGATTCTCCTCAAAAAAAAACATAAAAAAAGAGGATGAAAGAAAGTGACAATTGATTTTTGAAGGATTGGATGCCTGAAAGGAGAAAAGTCGGATGAAGATGATACATATGTAGAGGACCAAGGAAATGAGGCGGACAAAGATACCAATGCCAATCTTGAAGGAAGAGATGAGGTAATGACAGATGTTATATTGCCCCAGGTTCAAGCAACCCAGCAAATTGAAGACACTCATGTGACCCTAACTCCGGTAAATCCTGATGGTCCACAACAGAGTTCTTCCGTATCATCGGGCTTCGTCTCCAACATGCTAAATCCAAATCAAGATACCGGTGTTGATGCTATATTTGGACAACAAGCTGAAGCCACCTCTCTAACAGATATTCCTGTCACTACCATTGTGGAGCCATCCTTCTTTGCCCCAACCAATCGTCCTCCAACACCAAATCCTCTCTTCATTCAATTACAACAACCACCAATCCTGACACCGGCTACAACTCCAAGTTCCCCACTACAAAATCTTCCTGACTTTGCTTTGTTGTTTGGTTTCGATAACAGACTAAAAGCCTTAGAAGACAACTTCTCGAATTCAAAACAAACAAATCAATATGCTGAAGCACTCTCTTCCATTCCTGGCATCGTTGACCAGTATCTGGCAAATAAACTGAAGGAAGCAGTAGATGTTGCAGTCCAACTGAAGTATGATAGAATTCGAGAAGAGGCTCATACTAAAAATCAACAATTCCTTGATTCAATTGATGAAGGAATGAAGAAAGAAAATCAAGGAACACGTTCAAGAAAGAAGGTTTTTTTTACTCGAAGACCACTCCAAAAATTAAGAAGTTAGTAAACGAACAACTCGAGTCTGAGGTTCTGGTACGATCGTCAAAGGAAGCCAAGACGTCCCATGCTGTAGCTGCTAATCTTTCAGAACTAGAGCTGAAAAAGAT
The DNA here is from genome assembly GCA_026074375.1 of Tanacetum coccineum. Taxonomy (NCBI): domain Eukaryota; kingdom Viridiplantae; phylum Streptophyta; class Magnoliopsida; order Asterales; family Asteraceae; genus Tanacetum; species Tanacetum coccineum. Next base: position 51,709 of record BQNB010000748.1, read on the forward strand.
CTTAATTGACAAGATGGAAGCTAACAACTCTATCAACAGGTCAGCCATTCAAAGGCAGCTCTACAAGGCATTAGTTGATGCGTATGAAGCCAGACAAATTCTGCTAGATACTTATGGCGATACGGTCACAATCAAAAGACCTCAAGATGGAGCAGATGATGATCAAGAACCCTCCGCTGGAACAAACCGGGGGTCCAAAAGAAGAAGGTCAGGAAAAGAACCTGAATCTACCAGTGCTCCAAGAGAAACGACAACCACGACAGCAGGAAAGACTACTACAGGTTCTAAGACTCACAAGCAATCTGCTAGCCAATCTGCTCCGGTAGAGGAAACTATGCAAACTACAGATGTCTTTGAAGCACCTGCACACCAGGAGTTTGAAACAGGTGTCCATGATGAACAAGCAGAAGAAGAGGTCCATCATCTTCCTGACTGGTTTCAACAACCTAAACGACTACCTTCTCCTGATCATGCATGGAACAAGTCTGTACCTGCCGTTCATGAATCTGTCCCAACCTTGGCTAAGCAATCTGGCAAGAAGACAAGACCCTCGAGAGTCATTCAATGAGCTAACAGACACTACATTTGACTTCTCCGCTTTTGTAATGAACCGGCTAAATGTTAAAACACTAACACCTGAATTGTTAGCAGGTCCAACATTTGAGCTGATGAAAGGAACATGCAAGAGTTTGACTGAACTTGAATACTTTTGTGAAGAAGTCTACAAAGCCACAACAGAAAAATTGGACTGGATCAACCCAGAAGGCCGCCAATATCCTCATGATCTGCGACAGCCACTACCGTTGGTTCTAAATTCCTCAAGTCGACCATGTATACCGTTTCACCACTTCATCAAATAACGACTTGAGTACCTACGTAGTGGTGACAAGCCGCAAAGTACTCTACTCAGTTAACGAAGACCCATGGCTTGCAGAATTACGGCATATTAAATGGAATAGAAGACTTAGTGCCCAACTCAATGTGGAGTCAAATGATAGTCAACTACGAAAATTTCTCATCTAGGAATCTCATAACATTGGGGCAAAAAGCGAAGACAATTCTATGCATTTGCGACCACAAGGGAATCAACTCGTGACGTCTACTCAAAAAGAAGAATTATTGCTGTTCATAAAGGTGGAAATAGTCGAAATGGCAAAACTACAACATCTTGACTCGATTACTGTTGGAGGGATGACACATTACTTTAAAAGTTTCAAAGAAGTCGACATCCACAGACTTCGGATCAAGACATGAAGACATGTGCTCTTCTCGTGCAGGGAAACGGTAGACAAATCTCAACGTTGAAGAACGTATTGCATATATGCCTCCTTAAGAATGTTCACCAGAAGTGTTGTCACCAAAGGCGTGTGGAAATTCTTACAATTGGTGTTATGAAAGCTCTCAAAGAAACTCAACCACATAAAAGCCTGACACGTACAATATCCAATTTAGAATACGAGAAGCCTTACACACCATACTCTGATCCCAGGAGGATTCATTCTATGAAACAAAGACAAGAAGAACAATGAAGCGCATTGACCGAACTACACAAGTTCAGCGATGGTACTCTCGATGATGTTCGGATTGCTCTAAATGATCGCCTCAAGGGAATTAGAATGGAGTATCTGCCTCAGACTTTTTGGAGCCAACGTGACAAAGTAAATGCAAGAGCTATGATTCAGGCAATTGACAAAAGACTAAAGACAAGGAGGATCATGCGGAGTTTGGAGAGATTTGTCGGTGGAAGACCATACGGGGGTGACTTTCGGCTACTACAAAGGACCATATGATTTATCATATGTTGTTCTCATCTTAAAAGGTCAATCCTCGTAAATAATTTTATCTTGTGAATATGTCAATAACTAGTGTAGAATTTTTTGGTGAAAAATAAGTTGTGCTCGAGTACAAATTTTTTCAAGAATTTCTTAGTAAATTCAAAATCTTTCAAATAATTGTACTCGGCACCATCTTATAAACCCTCAAAAGTAGGGGAGGGACAACAATATGTTATAATCTGCTAGATACATCATTTTGACCCCGAGTAGGTTAATCAATTGATACCAAATATCAACTGATTAACATTTTTGGATAAGGGGAGAAAATTGAATTAACCTAGACTTAATGTATATGACCTAAGAATCAATTAAAATAGACTCGATGCACTCCACACTTACATGTACTACGCTGGATGCACATGTTAAGGGGGAGCTTTTAGTGATGATTAAAAACATTCAAAAGTTGTAAACAATTTGATATATATATCAAACACTTTGAAATGAATTTTTCAATGATTTTGTGTTAATGGTGAAGGAAATACCCTAAAAGACCGACCATGTACTTTATTTTATGGAGTTATAAGGTGGTTAGGTATAGGTAGTTCAAATCCCATGATCCAGCCAAACCGGAGGGATCTACCAGGGATATCCACTAGTTAGTGTAGAAGTCCTTAGGTATGATTAAAAAGGAGAAAAATGTGAGAATCGGGAATAATGCCGACTGAGATGGAGCTATCACTGGAACAAACCCAACCAAGGTGTTATTATGAAGTCTTGTAAGCATGAAGGGGTTGAAGAATGAAAAGAAATGAAGGATAAAGGGTGAAAAGAAAAGAAGCCCTCCAACACTTTAAGCAGAAACCGGGTACAATACATATTGCGTCGAATCACTAAGGCGTTGTTCTGATATTGAAGACCTGTCATGGACCCAGAGACGCTATGCATAAACCCCTCCCAGCCACGCAAAGTCGGAAAGACATTGTTTCAAAACTCACGGAGATACATCATTCAAATGGACTATCTCAACTTCTGAGTTAGTTTAATATGAAAATGTGACACTCATCTCCAGCCTCCGATCACTAAAATAAAAGTGCATAATTGAGTCTAGAGCCAAAATAGATCATCCATTAATCTCATTAGGACATTTTTCATAATTTAGCTTGTTATCTCACACAATGTGAATATCAAGTAATATCATCAGAGTCCTACGCAAGATCCTTGTGATTTTGCCAGAACATCCAAGTGATACTCAGGTATTCACAATGAAGATGGAAATCCTGCTTGAGCCAACATCAAACAAGCTCATGGTAGTTAACTATTGTGAGATTACTTTATGAATTCCAACTTGTGTCAACCCTGGAAAGAAACGTTTGGTGCGATTCAATAGAGAATCAAACTTGTTCCAGGAAATGGATCAATGGTTGTTAATGAATTTTTGAAATGATTAACACTCTCGGTGTGTCACAAAAACAATTTTGCAAGTGATACACCGATTGATTTTCAAATCAATTTTCTATTTTCAATCATGAGATAGTAACTCGCTGTTCACATCATACGAGCCTGTCTGCTTTGAGACGTTCGATATGAGAACATGCTGAGTACGATGAATCATAATTACTAGGTGTTAGAACGATTCAATACTACAGCTTGAAATCCGTCAAGAAGGATTCTTCTTAAATTGAATTCTATCTGAACACAGGTCCGATCCTCACGGATTTGAAGGTACGCCAACCAAACCAGGCAATGACAAAGCATATTCGTCCCCCCGCTTTATTGCTAACTATTTTATTGCAGGAAACTTAAAGAAGGTGGTGAAGGTACCTGTTTCCAGCTGTCTCATAAAGATCCATAGCCACATGCTCATACCCTACCGACAAACATAAAGACATCATGAAAGCTCAAGTACATGTTTCAAGACTTCCGCTACTCTGATACCGCACGTCTTTCTCGAAGTGACGAAGTGTTAAAGTTAAAGAATTTCAAGAAAGATGCAACATTAAAGCTTTCCAAGTCATCAAATCAAGAATGGTATGAGCATGTCGGTCCAGAAGTCGCAAGTCCACAAGATGGCAAAGTTTCAAGATGGCAAAGAGGTTGTGCTTGGTTGATGATCTCAAAATGCTCAAGATCACAATGTCAAATACAAGTTCAAGGAACAAGCTCAACCCAGAAATCAAAGATCACTACAACATATTCACAAGAGAAAGTCAAGAGTACGAGCTAAAGACTAAAGATGAAGCATATGCTAGGTTTAAAGTTTTGTAAATTGGAGTGACCTCCCTTAGGGGGAGATTGTTGGAAACACAAATGTTCGGTCACTTCCAAGTTGTAATAGTCTTAGCTCGTAGTTTATGTAATGATTAGATTAGTAATCTAGTCCGGCCCAAGACCCATGGGAAGCCCATTAGAACCCATGGGCCGGCCACAATAGGAAGTATATAATCCCTCTCCAAGGCTAGGAGAGGGGTTGGTTGTTCCATTTGTAACATTTCATCATAATACACTTCATCCATTTTCCATCCATTCTATCTCTAACATCACAACCCACATCTCACTCTTGTTGTTGGTTTGATCATAAGATTACATGTTTCTACACACTAATAATTTACTTTTGGACGATGTACTTTTTTGTTTAGAGAACTCATTTTATTTTTTGACCAATTTTACCATTGTGTTTAAGCAAATACTTGTTAGTAAGGCTACAAAATAGAGTAATATATAGATGCAACATTTGGATAGAGGGAAGTCGTATTTTATATAGACATATTTCTATTATTTATAAAATATATGAAATCATATATTTTTAGTAGTTTTAAAAATATATGCTATAATCTTAAAATAGTTTAAAAATTAATAAATTTGTAGCATATATTAAGTATATTGTTAGTACAAAATTATGGTGTAGGAGATGTATGGGATTACTCACTTTGAAACGAGGATTTTCAAGCTCGACGAAGATGTTTATTTGTACTCAGTGAAAGTAAATGATGATTTCATGCTAAGATGAAAATAAACCGCTAGCCTTACCGCGGGAGGGGTGTAACATTTCTTATTTTTCATGTCATTGTACGACTATATTAATGATCACTATTTATTTTAGTCCGATACGCGTTTACTTTTAATATTTACTTTAAGCTAACCGCGTAGACTAGAAATAATCAAAGCATGGTAAACGATTCACCAAATAAATTAAGGTTTAATCAACCAAGTAAGAAATAATTATTTTGAGAATAATTATGTACTTTGCGTATTTTATTTTTATTGGTCACGTAAAAGGGTTACGTTTCGCGATAAAATACATTTGGACGCACCCCGGAAATACCTAGACGTACCTAGACTCAAACCAATACCCACTTTGAGAGCCTAAACACAAAATTTAATCAAGTCTTGTGTTTATATCACCTTAGTGTCGAATATGGGCAAGTAAACCCACAACAAATCGTCCCATGTGGATTTATTTACTAGCAAAATCCCCTAATGATCTTTAAAGGTACATGTACTAATCCTAAGTCATTAAAACATGTACAAATGGTCTCCTAATGATCTTTGACACATTGGATATTAACCTATTGCTCCTTTTCCTCTCTTGATGCCGCGGTTAACCAAGGATCAAGTCACAACCCATAAGATTTCCTAGCTAAGTAAAAATCTTGTACATCTCTAGCTCATTAATGCATGTACTTAGTGGTTTAGCTAAATACTATGTGTGGCTAACTAAAACTTCACAAAACCACACTTAGGAGGGCACGGTTTGGTTCGTATAGGACTAAGAAGTGAGTAACTAATTAATTGTCTATAAATACACACTCATAAGCTCACTTGATACATTTCCAAGACCCTTAAACTCTCCCAAGAAAAAGCCATACCCGTTTATACCCTCTTGCATACGGTTCTCACATTACCGAGTACATACACCCCCACATTTCCCTTCTAAGGACACAAGGGACGTTTAAGATCGCATATAAGGGAATTAAGGACAGTATACGAGTTTTGGAGCTTGGGATTACAAAACCAACCCGTTTAAGGTGCAAACAATTCGGGCTTTTCTTGGCAATCCACAACCAAGAATCTAGGACTATTGTAAGTCGAACTAAGCTCATAATTATCTACATTCTATTAGTTCATTCATGTCTAGTTGAAAAGAGTTACGTTAACTTGTGTGTGACCAAGTTAATGTGGGCATGAACATGCATGGTTCGACCCATGCATGGTTCACGCACACTTTCATGTCACAAAACCACCTTGTGTGGTACCATGCATAAATAACTACACGTAAACTAATGTTGTAATCACGACATGAGGGTATGGAAACATATATTCGACAATAAAGAACGTTTGCATGTCGCGGGTCACGATTAGAAAATGCTAGGCACTCTTATTTGATGCTAGACAATTTGACGAGACCATATAACACGCTAATAAATACCATTCGGGCCTCACTAGAACCCCTATCGGGTTTTCTATCGAGTCCAACGCGAGCCCAATGCGAGCTCGTAAGCCACAATAAGCCTAAACGGCTTATTCGTGCGCTTATACGCGGCTTAATGAGCTTAATATGGAACTAAGAATCTTAATGGACTCTTGACATGTTTCATTAAGTCAAACAAACCCAAGTGGGCCATCTAGCCCATTACCGAGTCCACATAATAAGCCATACGCCACGAATAAGCTCCCACAGCTTATTCGAGAGCTTAAACACCCTATAAGCCTTCTAAGGATCCTAGAAAGGTCATTGGACCCAAAAGAGTTAAGACCGAACCACTAGAACCCTTACCGGGTTACTATCGGGCCTAATAGGCCCAACGATGAGCTTATTAGCTTATCGAATAAGCTACATAAGTAACGGACCTCCTAAGTGCTTATAGGACCTCAATGTACTTAACGGACCCTAATGGACCCAACAAGACCCTTTAAAAACCTTACCGGGCCTTAACGGGCCCAAGACCGCCCAACGAAATGAGCTTTAGCTAATTGGCTTATTTGGAATAAGCTGAAAAGAAAACAGTTTGTTCGGCTTAATACAAGTTGGAAAAGCACTAGGAAAAGTCTAAAAACTCTAAACACCCTTATCGGGTTAAGTTATTGGGCCCATAAGCCCAATAAGCTCGAAATAAGCTTCAATAAGCTCACCGAGCTTATTTTAAGCTTAACCGACCCACGTGAGCTTATTAACCGACATTTAGACTTATTAAAACTATAACGGGCCTCTAAAAAGCTAAACGGACCTTAACGGGCCCAATAAGGCCCGTTAAGCCAAAAATAAGCTCGAATAGCTTATTTTTAAGCCAAACAACTTTCATGATCTATTTTGAGGATAAAAAGCAAATTAAAACTATTTTACACCTTTTACGTGGTCAAAATATGAAAACCGAAAGTAGAGGGACTAGTCTTGCCCTTTTCGAAACTTGTATAAAATGTTAAAGTCATATGTTGAAAACTCATGAGCTATAAGGACGAATTTCGTAAATAACTAAACGGTAAGGACTCAAATTGAACCTTTAAGTTAAATTCGAAAACTAAGGGGACCGATATTGTAATTAACGAAAAGTAGAAGGTTAGAACTCGTCACTTTCTCGAAAACTATAAAACCATAAGGACCATTATCGTCACATCACGAAACTAGGTAAATAAGGGCTAGAGTTGTGAATAAATGATAAGTTTTAATAAATATTAAAACTTGGAGGTTCACTTGTAAATAAATAAAAACTATAAAACGAAGGGACTGAAACCGTAAATCTAGGAAACTTATGATTTACTTTGATAAAACAAAAGTCTTGGTTTATAAACTTAAGTGAGTACAAGCGGGATAAATACATATACTAAAATATATATATACGTTTATGTTTCGAGTAATGATCAAATATTATTATCAAGAAGTAATAAATATGATATATTTATTAAGCGGAAACGATTTCACGTTTCTCGAAAACCATCGAAATTATAAATACAATAATCTTGTGTGTTACCACACAAGTGATCACGGTATATTATAAACTTAAAATGGGATTTAGTTTATACAATGAGTCATTAGTCCTAAATGTGTAAACTACGACTTGACCGTACTTTACTTTAGGTACTTAAACGGTGGATCCATGCTTACTTGGATATTTGTTATCAATTCAGGAGAACTACCGGCTAAGGTGAGTTCATAGCCCCATGCTTTTACAATTATTTTAAATGTTTACACACATCCTTGGGGGATAACATGCTTTTGTTTTACAAACTGGACGCAAGTGTACATTGTTTAATTACCATGATACGTGTTTGCCTAAGGACCAAAACCCATTATTTCAATGATCATAGAACTGTTAATTGGGCATAGATGGATTGGGAATTACATTGTGTGGCGCAATGTTAGATAGCTTCTATCAGGAGATCGACATACCCCGATCGGGTGACTAGCTTATCACTGGAACGAAACGCATACCATGTCGCACTTGGGATGTAGCAGGGTTAGCACATCATTCACGACACCTGTTGGTAAATTAATATTTGCATATCCATATATGTCGAGCCCGTGTCATGACTTAGAAACGTAATTAACTTTTTATGATGTTGAGCATTTGTTTCTTAATTCATGCACCTTGGAAATCTTGCGGTCCTACAATTGATTTTCATAAACCTATGAATTCACCAACTTTATGTTGACGTTTAAGCATGTTTTTTTCAGGTCAATAAGGCAACGAGGGTGCGATGATACATTGGGATCAATAATTAAGATCAACACTTAAGATTTGAGTCTTAATACACTTTTTTTTTTTTTTTTTTTTTTTTTTTTTTATTTTTTTTTTTTTTTTTTTTTTTTTTTTTTTTTTTTTTTTTTTTTTGGGGACAATTGTTATAAACCAACATCTTTACCTATTTTTTGAACTATTTGAAGCCATAGCATTATGTAACAAACAAGGATATTTGTTTAATCCAAGTAACTTTTTCAAACGACACGTTATAGACGTTCTAGATCTTTGCTATTGACCCAATAATGTAACGCCTTCGGATATTCAACATTCCGCTGCATACTCAGATTTGAGGGTGTTACAGATTGGTACCAGAGCCAAGGTTATAGAGAACCAGGTCAAAAGATTTTGTCTGGACTATAACCATTTTCAAAAACTGTTTATTCCACAAATGGATTTGAGAGGGGAATACAGTGCATTACTTGTTTTACTCTACGCATAAAATGTTTATATGACATGCAATTGGTTAAGCATTAGTAGGGGAACTAAAGTGCTTACCCAATTGATATACAGTATATAAATAATAAAAAAATTACGGTATACTACTTATGGAGGACTTTACTATACAAAGCCTAACAGACAATACCTATCAAATTTTCTTATAAGAGATACTTATGTAAGTTATTTTACTTTTGCAGTAACCAATTCTTCTGCGACATCAGATGTAACCACACATCCGTCCTACACCGACTCTGAGCCCGCAAGCTTTCTGGGGAGCCATTATGAGGAGATATCGGAGGGAGGCGAGCATCCACGGGTCCTCGTACTAGGATACGACTACTCCCCGCTCACAGCCAGTAGCCCACCATCACCAGATACATACTAGTCCCAAATTAACCCTACAGATTCTACCAGTTCCTCAGAATGAGGAATGACGTGAGCCTATGTTCATACAGTCACATGATCCTGACTACGTCCGGAGCCTATATACCCCTAGTACATACCCTTGGAGGATACCATGAGTTTTTTTCCTCCGGCTGAAGGAACAGCCATTACCGCCTAGTGATTCACCTACTACTGAGTCACCCGGATATGTTACTGAGTCGGATCCCGAGGAGGATCCGGAGGAGTATGAGGATGATGAGACAGAGGATGGTCCGGTTGACTATCCTATGGACGGGGGAGATGAGGAGATATGAGGACGCGATTCAGCTAGGGATGAACGCCGAGGGATGAGGGATGAGGAACCGAGGAGGAGGAGGAGGACGAGGAGGAGAGGAAGCACTTAGCGCCGTCTGACCACTACCATCATACCTGCTGATGAGGCCTGTTTTCCCACCTAAGGAACAAGCCGGTATACCACCACCCCTCCACTGACATACATTTGGGGCTAGATTACCGCCGACCCCCAGACTCCATATCCTTTCCACAAGGCAGAGGTTGAGAGACTTCCAGGCCAAGACCACTCCATCCCATCACCACCTATCTCACTATCACCACCCACTGCAGGGTGAAGCCGCCTTGCTAGGTGCAGGCTCCACCTGCACATTCACCACCTTTACCACCATCATCTGGGTGTCTAACCCAAATCCAGACACTCAGGATAGCATCCACCCAGGCTCTCATTGATGCAGTTACTACCGCATTACCACCACCTCCACTACCACCACTACCACCGTCTCTATACATACCACCACCTGTTGACCGTAGGGATGATATTCCCGAGTCTGAGCAACCTCCCCGCAAGAGGTTGTATTTGTCCACTCTAGGTTCCAGATACGAGGTCGGGGAGAGTTCCACTGCTAGACCTACCAGAGGTCAAGGGATAGATTATGGGTTTGTCAGCACGGTAGATGCTGAAGAGAGGCGACAGGGGATTAGAGATGTTGGGTACGGGATTAGGGATACTTGGGTAGATCCGGCAGAGGCAATTCCAGAGATAACACCTATGACCGTGGGAGAGGTCAACACTAGGGTCATAGAGCTTGCTGAGCTCCATGAGCGGGATACACATGACTTATATGCTCTACTAGAGGATGCTCAGGATAGTAGGTCTCGTATATCACAGCGAGTCGATATGGACTCGCAGCGGGTCGAATTACTTATGGGGGATAGGATGACTCTCCAGGAGACAGTATGGATGGTGGAGGAGGAGGCCTATGCTTCCCGAGAGGCTTGGGCTCACTCCATAGGATTGAGCCAGGCGACTCATCAGGAGCTTCAGACCCATCGTGATCATGTGTATGCACATGAGACCTATCTCCAGGCACACCAGACACAGCTACAGCTGCAGAGTACTCTCATTCAGACACATCATCAGGTACACGAGACTCGTTTTTAGATGCAGTAGGCTGAGTTAGCAGCGCTCAGAGAGACTGATCATAGACGCCAGCACCAGATGGTAGAGACTCTCCGAGTCATCAGAGATATGAGGCGAGAGATGAGCGACATGCAGGCTGAGTTGTTAGCACTGCGAGAGCACCGGAGGAGAGCTAGACAGCCAGGACCAGAGGCTAGGATCCCAGATCACCAGGAGGCTTCTGGGGACGCCGACAGTCACATTTAGTGATTTATATTATTGTATCTTGCTAGGTCATTGTACAGGCATGTTAAGTATTAGGGGTTTTCCCCGCTAGCATAGCCTTAGATCTTTTGTGTTGTATTATGTGTACTCCGACGACTATTTCATGTAAAATTTTCAAAGTTATGAATGAAATGGATGTGTTACTTTGTACTATATACTTCTCTTGTGTTGATTATCTCATCTATATATTATTATATTCTGTCATATAACCTCATGTTTTGTCTTTTGTGATCTAGACAAATCATGGCACCTACAACCAGAAGAGGACCAAACACCCCAGTCAATGACACCAACCCAAACAACATGACCCCCGAATCCATCCAAGCAATGATCGACCAAGCTCTCTTGCGAAACTCCACCAATGGAGATGGAAGCCACAGTTCGCACGGGGATAACCGAAGGAACGTGCAAACTGCGCGCCCTTGTTTCTACGCTGACTTCATGAAGTGTCAACCTTTGAACTTCAAGGGGGCTGAAGGTGTGGTCGGTTTAACTCGGTGGATTGAAAAGATGGAGTCAGTTTTCAATATCAGTGGTTGTGCCATTGAGAATCAAGTAAAGTTTGCCACCTGCACCCTGTTAGGTGCTGCCTTGACTTGGTGGAATGGTCAGATAAGAACCTTAGGTCCAGAGGCATATGCCATGACTTGGGAAGTACTCAAGAAAAAGATGACGGACAAGTATTGTCCGCAGGGTGAAATCAAGAAGTTAGAGATTGAGCTGTGGAACCTGAAGGTCAAGGGAAACGATGTTCCAGCATACACTGAACGTTTCCAAGAGTTAACCCTGATATGTACCAAGTTTGTTGCCAATGAAACCGAGAAGGTGGACAAGTACATCAGTGGACTTCCTGACAACATTTATGGGAACGTCAAATCTGCCAGACCCAAGACGTTGGATGAGACTATTGAGTTGGCCAATGACTTGATGGACCAGAAACTCCGCACCTACGCGGAAAGGCAATCTGACAACAAAAGGAGGGCTGATGATTCATCCAGAAACAACCATGGTCACCAACAGCAACCCTTCAAAAGGCAGAATGTCACCAAAGTATACAACATGGGGATAGGCGAAAGGAAGCCTTATAGGGGATCCTTGCCCAAGTGCAACAAGTGCCATCTCCACCACAATGGCCCGTGCACCCAGAGGTGCCACAAGTGCAACAAGATAGGGCACTTTGCTCGCGATTGCAGGAGTACTGGTAACACAAATGTTGCTAACACTCAGAAGGGCAATGGGGCAACTCCCAAAGGAAATGGTTGTTTTGAGTGTGGAGCACCAGGACACTTCAAAAGAGATTGTCCAAAACTGAAGAATAAAAATGGAGGAAATGGGAATGCACAAGGATGGGTTTATGCAGTTGGGAATGCAGAAAAGAGGGGAAATGCACCAGGAAACCCTGATGCAAATGTCGTCACGGGTACGTTCCTCTTAAATAACCACTATGCATCTATCTTATTCGACACTGGTGCCGATAGAAGTTTTATATCCACTGCATTTAGTTCCTTGATAAACATCGCCCCAACTTCATTAGAAAATTGTTATGATGTCGAATTAGCTGATGGGAAATTAGTCGAGATAGACACAATTATCCGAGGTTGCACCTTAAATTTCTTAGGCCATCCGTTCAACATAGATCTAATGCCCGTAGAACTGGGTAGTTTCGACGTTATTATCGGTATGGACTGGTTAAGAAAATGTCACGCTGTGATAGTATGCGATGAGAAACTCGTTCAGGTTCCCTACGGGAATGAAACTTTGACTTTTTGCGGCAACGAAAGTAGCAACGGGAGAGAATCCCGGTTGACAGTTATCTCATGTTCAAAAGCTCAAGAGTACATGGCCAAGGGATGCCAGGTCTTTTTAGCACAGATATCCGCCAAGAAAGAGGAGGACAAGTCGGAAAGGAAACAGATAGAGGACGTACCAATCGTCCGAGATTTTCCAGAAGTGTTTCCCGAGGACTTGCCAGGTCTTCCTCCAGCTCGACCAGTGGAATTCCAAATCGACTTAATTCCAGGAGCCGCACCCGTAGCTCGAGCACCATATCGATTGGCCCCATCCGAAATGAAGGAATTATCAGAACAATTACAAGAGCTTTCTGACAAGGGATTCATAAGGCCTAGTTCCTCGTGGGGGGCCCGGTCTTATTTTGTCAAAAAGAAGGGACGGTTCGTTTCATGAGATGTGCATCGACTACCGCGAGTTAAATAAACTGACAGTAAAGAATCGTTATCCACTCCCGAGGATCGACGATTTGTTTGATCAACTTCAAGGATCCAGTATTTATTCGAAGATAGATCTGAGATCCGGATATCACCAGCTTAGAGTACGAGAACAGGACATTCCAAAGACGGCATTTCGAACTCGGTATGGCCATTACGAGTTCCAGGTTATGCCATTTGGACTGACAAACGCACCTGCGGTATTCATGGACCTCATGAACCGAGTGTGCAAACCTTACTTGGATAAGTTCGTAATTGTCTTCATCGATGACATACTTATTTATTCAAAGGACGAAAGGGAGCATGAAGAACACCTGAAAGCAATTCTGAAATTGCTTAAGGAGGAGAAGTTGTACGCAAAGTTTTCAAAATGTGAGTTTTGGATTCCGAAGGTACAATTTCTCGGACATGTCATTGATAGTAGAGGCATACATGTGGACCCGGCCAAGATAGAGTCTATCAAGGATTGGGCATCTCCCAAGACACCAACGGAGATCCGCCAATTTTTAGGTCTTGCTGGTTACTATCGAAGGTTCATTGAAGGATTTTCGAAGATTGCTAAGTCAATGACGAAACTTACTCAGAAAGGAATCAAGTTCGACTGGGGAGAAAAGGAAGAGAACGCCTTCCAGTTGATAAAGCAGAAGCTGTGTAGTGCCCCAATTCTGGCTTTACCTGAAGGGAGCGAAGACTTTGTGGTATACTGTGATGCGTCACACAAAGGCTTAGGTGCGGTGTTAATGCAGAGAGAGAAGGTGATTGCCTATGCTTCTCGACAGTTAAAAGTTCACGAGAAGAACTACACCACTCACGATTTAGAACTTGGATCGGTAGTGTTTGCCCTAAAGATATGGAGACACTATCTATACGGAACCAGATGCACCGTATTCACCGACCATAAAAGTCTACAACACATTCTCGATCAGAAGGAGCTTAACATGAGGCAACGCCGTTGGCTAGAGTTACTGAGTGACTACGACTGTGATATTCGTTATCATCCAGGGAAAGCAAACGTAGTGGATTTAGGTGGCCGATGCGCTGAGCCGTAAAGAACGGATTGAGCCATTGCGGGTTCGAGCCTTAGTTATGACAATTGGTTTGGATCTTCCCAAACGAATATTAGAAGCTCAGATCGAAGCCCAGAAACCAGAGAATATCGTAAATGAAGACGTAGGAGGTATGATCCGAAGGGATATACCCAAGGAAAGACTGGAACCGCGTGCCGATGGGACACTATGCTTACACAGCAGGAGTTGGATACCTTGCTATGGAGACTTAAGATCCTCTTTTGTTTTTTTATAGAAAATTGTTTTTATTTTTTTTTATTATTTTTTGTTTCTGTTTGTTTTAAAATTTGTGCGTTAATCTTTTTTTTATTTACAAGTGTTTATTTCACGAATCACACAAAGTCGAAATATTTCGATCCATTCCCAGGTTCCGAAAAGTTGTACCAAGTATGTGTAAGATAATTATTTTGGTGGCCAAACATGAAGGCTGACATTCGCCACGTACGTTAGCAATGCCTGACATGTGCATAGGGTTAAGGGACCGAACATCAAGGCTTCATGGATTGGAGTAAACCAAATATACTCCGTGTGGAAAAAGTCTGATAATATTAACAAATGGATTTTATCACAACTTCCTAGGTCGTCATACTGGTTTCACACCTCCACCATCTGGGTGATTGTGGATCGACTTACAAAATCTGCTCACTTCTTGCCAATACGGGAGAATGATCCGTTGGATAAGTTGGCGAGGTTGTACTTGAACAGGATAGTGGCAAGACACGGGATACCTGCCTCAATTATCTGTGATCGCGATGGAAGATTCACTTCAAATTTCTGGAGATCATTTCAAAAAGCTTTGGGTACGGATATTAGCATGAGCACTGCGTATCATCCAGAAACTGACGGTCAGAGCGAGAGGACCATTCAAACTCTCGAGGACATGCTACGTGCTTGCGTGATTGATTTTGGCAAGGGCTGGGTTAAGCATTTGCCATTGGCCGAGTTTTCATACAACAACAGTTATCACGCTAGCATAAAGGCCGCCCCTTACGAGGCATTATATGGTCGAAAATGTCGATCACCAGTGTGCTGGGCCGAGGTTGGGGAAGCCCAACTGACTGGTCCGGAATTAATCCAAGAAACAACAGAAAAGATCGTCCTGATCAAGCAAAGGATGCAAGCGGCACAGGATCGACAAAAGAGCTACGCTGATCGGAAGCGAAAGCCGATGGAGTTCGAAGTTGGAGACAGAGTTATGCTCAAGGTCTCACCTTGGAAAGGAGTCGTACGGTTCGGTAAGCGGGGCAAGCTGAACCCGAGATACGTCGGACCTTTCAAAGTATTAGCAAAAGTTGGAAAGGTTGCCTACAGGCTGGAACTTCCTCAAGAGTTGAGCAGAGTTCACCACACTTTCCATGTATCAAACCTGAAGAAATGTTATGCCGATGAACCATTATGGCATTGCGTGAGGACACGGCAATATCTTAGTATGGGGGATTTTGGTATGTGTTTAATTACACATACCTTTTGCCTATAAAAACATGCCTAAAATAACCAAAATATACCAAAAATACATTGTATTTGTGTGTTTTGTGATTTATGATTGTGCAGGTAACGGATATCTAAGAAAAGGACAAAAACAAAGCCAACACGATAAAACCGAGCACGGGAATGGAAAAGCGTGAAAAAGTCAAAGTCAACCTAAAAAGTCAACAAGTCAAAGCCGAAGCCGAAACCAAAGAAATACTTAATGGGCCAACCCGCACCCATCTAATGGGTCCGGGCAACCCATTAAGCTTTCATAAACTTTTAAGTTTAAGAAGCCCTAAGTCTACAAAACCATAAACCGGCCCAACATTAAGCCCATCCCATTTAACAAATCAAGTCCTTTTCACCCTTACATCGTTAGTCCTCAAGGACTAACAATGTCAATCCAAAAGGACTAACGGTGCAAACATATAACAAAAACAGGGCAAACGCCCGTTAAACCATCCCAAAACAAATTTCCCGCCCAATACACTGTTTATCTTCCCCAAAACAGTTACCCTGCAACCCCAGACAAACCTATCACTATCACCCTCAATCCCACTTTATAAAACAACAAACGCCGCCTTGGCAATCCTAAACAACACCATTCGTCAAGGAATGAAGACAAAGAATGGATGGTTATGATTGATAGACTTGGAGTCTTCATTCATAACCATCCATTCTTTGTCTTCATTCCTTGACGAATGGTGTTGTTTAGGATTGCCAAGGCGGCGTTTGTTGTTTTATAAAGTGGGATTGAGGGTGATAGTGATAGGTTTGTCTGGGGTTGCTTGGTACTGTTTTGGGGAAGATAAACAGTGTATTGGGCGGGAAATTTGTTTTGGGATGGTTTAACGGGCGTTTGCCCTGTTTTTGTTATATGTTTGCACCGTTAGTCCTTTTGGATTGACATTGTTAGTCCTTGAGGACTAACGATGTAAGGGTGAAAAGGACTTGATTTGTTAAATGGGATGGGCTTAATGTTGGGCCGGTTTATGGTTTTGTAGACTAAGGGCTTCTTAAACTTAAAAGTTTATGAAAGTCTTCATATAAATGCTTAATGGGTTGCCCCGACCCATTAGATGGGTGCGGGTTGGCCCATTAAGTATTTCTTTGGTTTCGGCTTTGGCTTTGACTTTTTGGATTGACTTTGACTTTGACTTTGACTTTTTCACGCTTTTCCATTCCCGTGCTCGGTTTTGTCCGTTTTGGCTTGATTTTTGTCCTTTAGTGAATATCCGTTACATGCACAATCATAAATCACAAAACACACAAATACAATGTATTTTTGGTATATTTTGGTTATTTTAGGCATGTTTTTATAGGCAAAAGGTATGTGTAATTAAACACATACCAAAATCCCCCATACTAAGATATTGCCGTGTCCTCACGCAATGCCATTAGTAAACACTTAAGAAAACCAAGAATCTTAACCTCCCTTTGCTTGATCAGGACGATCTTTTCCGTTGTTTCCTGGATTAATTCTGGACCAGTCAGTTGGGCTTCCCCAACCTCGGCCCAGCACACTGGTGATCGACATTTTCGACCATACAGTGCCTCATAAGGGGCGGCCTTTATGCTAGCGTGATAACTGTTGTTGTAAGAGAACTCGGCCAATGGCAAATGCTTAACCCAGCCCTTGCCAAAATCAATCACGCACTGATAAGTGCTTAATTACACATATCTTTTACCTCTAAAAACGAGCTTAAATGACCAAAAACAAACAAAAACTGCCA